>VXAZ01000546.1:100093-234317 GCA_013399875.1 Gymnorhina tibicen
TACCAGCTCCATTGTTTTTGACAAAAAAATAGGTGGTATTAAATTGTTTCAGCAAATTAGGGACTATTCATACAAGTTATATAACTGGCAAATGGGTGAAGGCCAGAACTTTTCAGGAAGGCATAGACAGTTAAACAAAGTAACCTTTTCTACTGCTGTAGACTGGTCCAGAGGAAGAGACCTGTTTTCAGATTGATTATATGACCTTTACTTGCCCTTTCCAATGAAGTTATTTATTTGCTAAAACTAATTTCACTAGTGATTTCAACTAATTTGTTAGATTTCTAATTGGAGAAACAAGAGCAAGCACTCTGAGATCATGCATCAGTCAGAAGACAGAAAACTCAGTAAAGTAATTCTAATAGCTGCACTTCCCAAATCACGTTATGGGGAAAGATCTATGATACAGATTTGTTAAGGTTTGTTGTTAGCACAGCTAACCTTCAGCTGTTCTCTGAACTTTATTTCTTTAACCTTTCAGATGTGCATGTAGAAACTCAAAAGTACTTGCAAAGGTGGAAGATCAAGAAATTAATCTGTTGCAATCTTGCCCTGGACCAGCAATATAATGTAGATGTGCCACAATTCCTGATCAAGCCCACTAGACAGTTTGTACTACTTTTACAAAGATTTTCATTTGCTCAAAAGTCAGTTCATCCTGTGAAAATAGACAGTTCTGTTTTCGTTCAGACTTTCCATTTCCCAAAATATTCAGGGGAAGATAAAGAAATGTCTAGGACATCTGTTTTATGCAACTGTAAGTAATTTGGCCTAATTCTGATGATATTCTGTCACCACCATATGCAAAACCCGAAATCAGTGGGTCTAAAATCTCTTCTGGCTTTAAAAATCTATTTTGAGAAGTCCATTATGTTTGTGAAGGAGAACTATTTAAATATGATACAAGACTTTGCTTATGTTTACCATCAATGTTCTGTATTTTGAATTCAGGCAGCAAGATCTTTGTAGTCAGCTTTTAATAGCTGTTTGGATAGATATTTTTATGAGATTTCTAAATGTATTAAAGTGAAAAAGGGATGTCTTTCTCGAAAAATTGCATTCAACAAGGCAATTCTTTCCTCTTTTTCCCTTATAATGGTGTATTGTAAAGCCATGAATGCTATAAAATTATTCTGGGGGCTAAGTAAGCATGATAATTCCTAAAATGAACAATGTTTTTTTTGGAGAGATCATATGGTTTTAAATTATAACTTCTAGAGGAAATAACTGATTCTTTAGGACCTCTTATGCTGTGTATTTGGGAATTGTTTTCCTATCTAAGGGTGTATATGAAAAATGCCTGCTTTAAAACAACTTATTTCTTTCTAGATGTTAATTTCTTATTCAGTTTAAGAGACATTCCTTACATTGTCAGACACAGGAAAAAATATAGTTTCTAAAAAGAAGAACAAGAAAGGAAGAAGTAAAAAAATGACACTCAGGAAAAGACAAGTCTGATGAAGATCTGGTTTTAATTATATACAGAAGACAGAGTACATTTAACTTTGAGAGCATGTGTATAAATCATTTGCTTTTCACACTGGTGGTACCAGATACACAGATTAAAGGGCTGCAAAGATTCAAGGCTACTGACTAAAACTCAGGACACAGAATGTGTAAAAAGATACTAAAACATAAATCAATGATAATGAGTCATATGGTGGGTGACCAAGGGAAGCACAGAGAGAAAAGCAATCTACCTGACTACTTGAAAACATAGAAGCTTCTCAAATATTTTTACTTCTATGTATTTACATCAAAGTTCAAACAATTCTTTAACCAGAAAAAGCAGTTTATTCCTAAATCCTGTGATATGTTTTATTTTCTTTTATCTATTCATAAATTTGGTAGCCAATCCAAGTTACTTCTCCCAATTCCTTCTAAGACAATGGACAGAGGCAGCCATTTCCTCTGCTGATTTATTTCCTCTGTTTTAAACACCTGTTTCAGAATAGGATGAAATGGCCTCCAGAGGTGCCTTTCTCTCTAATGACCTAGTTATACTGGAGAAACAGTGTCCCCAATTTACACACAGGAGTTGAGCAGCAGAGAAACCAAGGTCACACATAAAATAGGGACCTGAGCAAGACTGAATAAGATATTTCTGAGTGCCATTGATATGCTCCATGTACTAGATCTGCAAAATACAAACTTCGTTCCTCTATTCCTCTACTTTTTTCTCCTTGTTTTGCACAATTACCCTATTTCTACAAAATATCTTTCTTCAAATGTAATAAAAGATTCTTTGTGTTGTTGCCTTCCTTAAAATCCCTGTCTTAGAATCTCCTTTTCCTAAAAGGAGAAAATTATTTTAAAAAAAGAGTGAAAAGTACAGTTCTAGAACGCGAGGAAGTGAACTGTCTAATGACTTACGGATAAAAATAAGAGGGAAAAAAAATAAATGAATAATTAAACAACAACAACAAAAGCCACATCCAAAGGTGGCTTGGTTGAGTGAGAAATACATATGTAAAGACATGGAAATATGTATTTTAACTTTTTATGCAGACAGATTGAATACCCAAAAGGCACATACATGAGAATTTTCTTCTCTAGTAGAAAGTTGAGCTCATCTGTCAGATCTTTAGTCCATCTGTCACTGAAGAAACAACCAAAAAATTTCAGCCAAAATCATTCAGACATTTCTAAGAACACGTGAAGTTAAAATATTTTCTTTGCCTATGTTAAAAATACTCTGGAAGATTTTTCTTGAGAACGTTTAGCAATTCTTATTTCAGGGTGACAAGGTATGCATTGCTAATGGAGATGATCTTTGTGTCTGAGATGTGTCTTTACTGCTGTTAAAAATCCATCAGAGTGAAGTCAAACTGCTCTGGGTTTGGGGAAAAGAAAAAAAAGCTTCCAAAAGTTTCGTAAGTATTCTGTTCTACAAAGAATAAAGGAAGGAAGGGAAACTGCTCTACATTTCCACACTCTGCAGTGTTTGATTTTGCCATATGTTCTCTAATGTCTTGTCTTTATATGTGTGATTGTGAGCATATACACATAAGTGTGTCTGTGTGATTGCACTGCATGTTTGATATTGGTATTTATTTAGTTCTTTGAAAAAATATCAAGCTTTCTTTTTTTATGTGTACAGAATCAGGCACTTGAGGTGTCCTGATGCAAAACTAAAATATATCCAGGAGCAGTAGTATTTTCCTAAAAGGTATCTTTTATGTTCTATTGAAGTTACCATGAACCAATTTCTTTATTCAGGGTGTACTCCTAAGTTTGGCTTTTTACTGTAAATATTGACAGGAATGAATTTTTCCCTCATACACACATATATTAACAAGAAATGAAAGCCCCACCAGTATTCTTGGTACACTGTTTGAAACACATAACATTCTGTCTTGTGAGTATAAGAAACAGTGTTTGAAGAATGCAAAAACTGCACAGAAGAAAACTCAGCATTTTGCATGTACATCTATTTCAAATCAAATGGTCTGTGAAAGCATTTTAGAGCTTAGTGTTTCATACTAAGGAATTGAGATATTTTAAAATAAATACAACTCCTGATGTGGCATCTTTATTCTTCCTTGGCCGGAAACTAACGCAACTCACAAGCCAGTCCTAAACCAGTTTCAGGTTTGAGGGAAGAAAATGAAAGGAACAAAATAATGACTTAAATGTAGAACATCCTCCAAAGACTCTCGTTTATTCATTGCAGCAGAGATCAGTTCACAGAGAAGATCTGAAAAGGCCTTGCATTCAGTGGTAAGGCTGGCCTGTGTTTTACAGAAGCTCTGCCTGTCATTTTCATTAAACGTAATGAGAAGAAATTAGCAAGTGGAGAAGAATTTACAGGTAACTTTTTTTTTCCCTCCACCAAGAACTGGCTAAGGAATGGACAGGAAACCATCTGCTGATAAACCCTGGCATCCCATGCTTCTTTTCTGAAAGGACCAGGAGACCAATATCCAAAGTGCTGTTACCACATCCAAAATTTTATGTGTTTCATTGTTCAGTTCAGAAGCCTCATGATCCCTATTCACTGCAGTATCTGGAATAGTTTCATTGTACAGTATCCTCATTGCCACAAAGCCAGACAAGTTGCTTGTTCAGATTAAAACTACACCCATCCCTCTGGGTTGCGGCATAGAAAAGGTTCAAATAAGAGAATGAATCGTGGATTAATATATAGTTGTCTCACATTAACAGAATGGAGATAAAAATAAAATGTATTTATTTGTTCTGATCAATAAAACCCTGAATAAATTTAGTCGTTGTTCTGTACCAATGTTTTTTGTTTAGTGTAACACAGTATTGAGTTTCCAGTAATGTTCTTCTTTTAAGCACACTCTTCAGAAGTTTTTTCCTCCTATTACTTTTATCTCTGTATCTGTTATTGTCCCTTTAGAGCATAATAAAAGCTGGTTTTTTTAAAGTACTAGCCTATTTAAGAGAGCTCAGTCAGACTGTTCAATCTAGACAAGAAATGTGATTCTTATTAGCCAGAATATGTCATGAATATGTCTGGTTTTCAACATTTTAGTTTAAAACAGCCACATGACAAAGGATCTATAGGAAGATGGAGACTTCTGCTGAATTTCTACAGTCCTAATAAAAGATGGTTTTGCTGAAGTGCAGAAAGATTGAGTTGTCACATTTTCTTTTGTTTGATTGCTAAGACAAACAATGAAGACTTTTATATGCAACATCTCTAAATATGTAAGGCTACAAAGCCTTCTTCTTTTTATAAATTATGTTACTGCCTTATAATGAAAAACCATGAAAATGAGGAGGAAAGATGTCATTAAAAGATAATTGTTTTATCTGCAGCTTAATCCCTTGAATATCAGGCTGCAATTTCCCTTCAGGAGATGAAATACTTTGAAATGGTACTGCTAATTTGAGCAGAATATCAGGACATTAATCAAACAACTGTAGTGCTGCTTTGCTGGGCAGGCATGACAAGTCTTTGAGGAATTGAACTGGCAACCTGAATTTCTAAGGCATCTGGAAACACAAATAATCCAGTGGATAGTTAAAAGTCTACACAAACCGAGGTGTGGGACCATCACATTTACATGTGTATTTAATTCCAAGGTTAAATTATTTGTGGAGAATTAAAACAGTTTTGTTTGTAGTTACTATGCTGAAAATAAAAATGCTTGAAGCCTTGACTAGCTATATTCTCTGTATTGTAATTCAGCTGTCAAAATAGAACTGACCTCAGCATGTATAAAATAATTCACTAAAAGGTCGTCTTTGAATGTGTTTTCCTATTGCAGGTAATCAAACCAGAGTATAGCAGAGTTTTGTTGGAAACTGCTGGTAAAGAAGATATGGAACAGAATCACTGGGATGTGATGATGTGAGTAGTCCTAATGAAATACCACTAAAGCAACTATCCATTTAGAATGGAAAACATACTCATGGGATCTAGGGTTTCACTCATGGTAAAGCTTGATTTTCTGGCTCAGCAGCTGCCAGCCACATGGGTGGTGTTACATCTACCTGATACAGTGACTGAAACACACTTCTTCACTCTGTTCTCCCTCTCTATTCCTTTTGAATTGTCAGGATTATAAAGGCAGCTGTTTCGTTCTGCATAATTCACACTGTGTGCTTTTCTTAAAACGCAACTTTACATTTACATTCCCAGATTAACATTTGTGGATTTGAGAAGACAGTAATATTCTTTAAGTACTCTTTTTCTTGACACATTTTTGTATACTCAGCTTCAGACTAATTACATATTTTTGCATATAAGTGAAGTGGGAGAAAATGAAAAAGCTCAGTATAAATAACTATCTGCCTCATAAGACCCCACGCTGTCTCAGAGATCAGGGCTCTGATGTAACATGGCAGGAAACAAGCATATTAGGAAAAATATCACAGCCATTAAATTCATCAAGGTCTTCTAGGGGGGGATTATACCTAGATTATCACAGAAAGTCTGAGTTTGGAAGGGACCTCTGGAGGTTACCTAGTCCATCCCTCCCACACGGACCAGGGCCGGCTAGAGCAGGTTGTTCAGCAATGTGTCCATTTGGATTTTGAGTGCCTCCAAGGATGGAGACTCTACAACTTCTCCAGGATACCTATTAATTATCATCCTCAATCTGTAGTATTATCATGTTTGTCAATCATTACAAGTTTGATGAGGTCAAGAAAGCAGAATTAGCCCTCCGTAAATTACAGAAATAAATTCACTCAAACAAGTCTGCAATTTAAACTTAAGTCACATTTAAACTTAAGGCTTGGAAAAGGTTTGGGAAATTCACTCTTTTTTCCTTTTTTTCTTTTAATCTTTCTCATCTATTTCACAGTTTAAGGCATAACCAGGAAGAGAAATATAAACTTTATCAACTGCCACACTCCTAGCCAGGCAACAGAGTACTAAAAACAAACAATCTCCTCAACATTACTGAGAGTCTAGTCAATTCATTTGAGAACTCCAGTTTAGTTTGCTAAGCTGGACAGCTCAGATATGGTTCATATTTGCATATCTGAGCTAGAAAATTTAATTTTTGCAAGCTGTTTTCACCATTTGTTTGTGTTAGTTAATGATTTTTGGTTTTGTATCTAACCTTTGAACACAAGTTTTCTTCTTTGTTAGTAATTTTAATAATATTTACAACAAATTGTCAGCAACATATTTCAAAATTAATCATATTATCTAGTTATACAAATCTGACTTCTATAATAAGCAGGAATGGTCAGGGCCAGCTGTTGATGAATGAGATAGAGTTTAATTGAAAAAAATCAAAGACTGCAGTTTTTCATGAAAAACAACACCTGCAGCTGAATGGTTGCAGTAGTTGCTATTCTACATGTTCAGATCAAGGAATTCTCTCAAAGAAAAGCAAATTAGCAAGAAATGTTCTTGGAATTTACAGAATTACACTTACTTCAGTGAACTTTTGATCTGTTTGCCATTTCTTAAGAAGAGCTTATAAGCTCCAAACTAGGGCTTCCAACCTAAATCTTCTAAGCTTCCCATCTGCAGCTCTCAGAATCAGGCCAGCATGAATCGCAAGGAACCAATTACTGCAAAGTGCTGCCTTGCCAGCAGTGGCATTCACTTTTCTTTAATATTTTCACTAACCTTATTTCCCCTGTGAGCAAAATAGCTGCTGCTGTTTGTTCAGACTTGGCAGCCGTGGTAGGACTGTCAGACAGCCTGAGTTCCTCTTGCTAATTTCAGGCTCTGTTGAGCAGTACTGTGGTGGCAAGACTATTGCTCAGTGTTTAAGAACAGGCCTAGCAGGATGTGGAAAAAAAAAATTAAGGAAATGTAAAGATTTTGCTTATCAGGGAAAAAAATATTGGTGATTTTTATGGAAGAATTCACTGTTAGTCACTTCTTTTAGCAGAACTGACTAGAAGACACTGAACAATACCAGCTGACCACATATGCTAACATATAAGATAAATTATGATGATTAGAAATTTTAAGAAAACCTGAATGAGAATAATTCAGCCTACTGAAATAATTACTTCTATAATATCAAAGTAAAACATATCTGAGCAGCAATGGTACAGAAATATATAGATAAATTTAGAAATAAAGAAATTGGCATGATGATGTAGAATATACCTACCACAGACCACTGACCATGGTCAAAACCACATTATTGTCTTTTTTATTACTTTTATTTTTAATGTTTTAATTAAAAATAAATTATATGTGGCATTATTGTCCACAAAGTGCACAGACATCCTAAGTAGGCCCACTTTCAGGCCATTAGCAAATACTGCCATTGGGGAAAACCATTTCCTAGCAGGAGGATATTGCATTCTGTAAGGGGAAATGCCAAACCACGACCCTGGAGAGAAATAAGCCCATGCACCAGTAAATGCTGAGGAGCCAAGCAGCTGAAAAGCAGCTTTGCAGAAAATGGGGAGTCTGGTTGGACAGCCAGTTGAACACGGGCCAGTGATGTGCCCCCACAGCAAAGCAGGACACAAACATCTGTAGTTCCATGTGGTGATCCATGTGTGTGACATTGTGAAGTCTCAAACCTCGGAAATATTAAAAACTTACTGGACATGGTACTGGGAAACCTCCTGGTGGACTCTCTTGTGAGCAATGGGGTGGATTCCTGATTTCCAGAGGCCCCTTTCCACCTCAAATGTTCTAGGATTCTCTGATTCTATAAAAGGTTGAAAATATTTAGCAAACAAGATCCAACTAGATAGAAAGGAATATCCTGAACTTGTAGAGCAATCTGGTGAAGTGATGAAGTGAACAATAACAGGACATAGATCATGTAGACAGACAGATGTGTCTGTGATGAAAACAGTGAGAGTATGCTGACTTAATACAGCAAGGAACATCATGGGCTAGACAGTGGAAACAATGGTCATATATGTCTTATATGGCTTACATTTGTAGGATGACATGGGATAGGAGAATAGAGATTCTAGAGCCAAAGTTAAATGAACGGGTGAGAAGTAAAAGATCAAGACTGATCAAAGTCGTGCACTAGTCTGGACAGATTGAGTTTCTCTTCAACTGTAGACAGTTGTGTGAGGAAAATGTAATCAAACATTCAATAGAAACTGGAAAAAATCTCATCAAGTAGGTAGATGTCTGTTTTATAAAACTGTCTGTTATTTCAGATGAGCTACCTCTAAGTGAAAATTGAATCGTGATGCTGAAACTTAAAAGTTTGTGGGGAACTTTTACACCAAGCACTATGAGAAAGCTCAGAGCTGCAGAAGAGCACATAGATCCCACTGAAATAAACTTTTTAAGTGAAGAGGAAAGAGGACCTTATAAAAAAAAGAGGAACTTAAAAGTCAAGTTTATTTTCTAAAAAATCCCGCCTCCTTTTCAGGATGTCATATGTGAGGAGACAACCATCCTAAAAGGAAATGAACACACTCACCTATTTAAATGTTTGAAGTGTAAAGCATAAAATAGGTGAATTTGTTTGCCTGATTTTTAATGAGGATAATAACTTATGAAGAGTTATGAACTTGCGGAAAGAAAGCTGATCTTTCAAATATGTCATGTCAGGCTGCAAATTACTTAAGCAGGCCAGACAAAGGTTTTTCTAGAGCAAACAAGTAATGAGTAATAAGCCATGATTTAAAAAGTAACAATAATTAAAAATAATACTTAAACAGAATGAGAATGGTAGTTAAAACACTCGTATTAATTTTCAGCCTTCAGTCACTAACTGAGAATAAGAGAGACCAGAAAAGCTGCAAGAGCAATAAACACTGTAATGATGGGAAGCTGTAGTTATTTCCAGGAAGATTTAGGTAGACATCTGAACACATGGTATCAGATCAAACTTCCGATGATTAAAGTTATTTTATTAGACTTCAGCTTCTTGAAACAGTTACTCAGAAAGACTACTCTTGGGAGTAACCAATAATTCTTGTGAGATGTAGGTTGGACTTGTTCCAGAATGTATCTTTGAAAGAGCCTTCCTAAGGGTGATACAGTCTAGTTCACAACTATGGCAGTAGCAAAACGTACACACAAAATAAACCACTGCAGAGATGTTCACTTTTAAAAAAAGAAATTATGCAAAACTGGAACACGTAAAGTAACATAAAAGAATCAGCCAAAGAACAAGTCTTCTATAGATAGTATGGAGTTTCCTTCAAGACACCATATTGAAGGGACAAAACAACTATAAAATCAGTCTGGCTAAAGAATAGAAACAGTAAAGAATAACAATAGTTAACCAGTAAAAATAAAATGGATAACAGCAGTAAAGAGTTATCTTTCAGAAAATGAGCATTGTGTCCAGATAAGGTGAATGGAAAAGAAATAAGCTCTGGCAAATTAATTCTGAGACTTTAATAAGCCAAAAATTACTTTGAAGAACAATTTGCCAAAGGCATGAAGTTATTAATTAGATGTTTTCAAACACGTTAGAAGCAAAACACTTGACACAAAGTCTGCGGGGTCAATAGACACTTAATATAGCAAAGAAAGGGTAGTTAATATAGGAAAAGAACCATGGCAGAAAATCTGACGCAGTGATTTACATCACTTTTCACTACAGAAAAATTTAGGAAGAGTTCCATGTGAGAGCTCTTCCTTACAAGAATATCTTGGAGAACTGTCTCAAATTACATTGTCAGCTGACTGTAAGAACAAATAAATAAAATAAATAGTAACTTCTTGCTAAAGTTAGGTACTATTTAATTCTAAGCATTAAAGGAACTTAGAATTAAAATTTCTTTAAGTAGTAACTGTGTTATATAAACTAACAAATTAGCTGCAGAATTGGAGGAATGAATGGCTAAAATTATAGCAAATTTGAAGAGGTGCTTCAGTGCCAGTCAAACTATTACAGACTAATAGTTTTGATTTCAGAAATAGGTTAATTGTCTAAAATTATAATAAGAACAGAGTAAGTAAATATTCAGTTAAATAAATTAAGATGAAGAATCAATGCAGCTTTTACTATGTTTCACGAACCTATTTGAGTTCTCTGAATTAGTCTGCAGAAGTGCAGGATGATGATCCATTTGTTAAACACACTAGACTTCCAAAAGCCTTTGATAAGAAAGTATTGAGAGGAAAAAAGTTTGCTGAGTATGCATAGTTATGCAGCATGGTAAAAATGAAATTTGATTGCAGAGAGATGCAGGGAGATTTCACAGTACAAGAAAATAACCACTATCATGCAAAAGTCCATGAGTAAACCAGTATTAGGTATTGATGCATAATCATGTGTTCTAAGTCAGCTGTTACAGAATCATAGAATCATTTACATTGGAAAAGACCTTCAAGATAATGGAGTCCAACTGTTAACCCAGCACTGTCAAGCCCACCATTAAACTATGTCGGAGCCACATCTACACATCTTTTAAATATCTCTAGGACTGGTGACTCAACCACTTCCCTGGGCAACCTATTCTAAAGCTTGACAAATCTTTTAGTGACTAGATGTCATTGTTGCTCCACGAGGTCAGGAGAGAGAGATGCAGCCACACACAGATCCAGCAAGAAAAGGAATTCTTTATTTAATTACAGACGGTTTTTATGTGTTAGTTCGCTTGAATGGCATAAGGTCATTGGTCCTTGACCATCCACCTCTTAGCATGATTGGTTAAACTCTACAACACCCATTTCCAAAACACCTCGCCAATGTATCAGAAACAGACTTAGACAAACACCAGGTGTCCAGATAGTTATACAAAAACCACCTTACTGTTTTCATAGCTGGTGTGAGAAAGGAAAGATTCTCACAGCTATTGCTAGAAGCTGGAAAACCTTCTGCTAGCAGCTTTTCAGTATCCATGACTAAATCTTTCCCTAATGCTCAATCAAAATCTCCTCTGGTGCACTTTGAGTCTGTCCCCACACTTGTCCTATCGCTTGTTTACTGGGACAAGAGACAAACCTGCATCTGGCTACAAGCTCTTTTCAGGCAGTTGTAGAGAGCAATAATTTCATCCTGACCTCCTTTTCTCCAAGATACACAATCCCAGCTCCTTCAATCGCTCCTTATAAGATTTGTGCTCCAGATGCTTAACCAGCTCTGTTGTCCATTTTTTAGTCGTACTCTGTTCAGCCAGGTTGGTCTTTTTCCCCAGTAGTTCATATTTTGGCACATGTGGACAGCCTGATCCTACCCTTTAAGATTTCCTTCTCAAAGAATGCTCAGCCTTCTGGGAATCCTTTGCCCTTCTGGACTGCCTTCTAAGGGATTTCCTCAACCAGTCTTCCTCACAGGCCAAAGTCTGCATTTCAAAAGTTCCCCTTCTTAGTTCTTCAAGAATTGAAGACTAGATCATTTGATGATCACTATGCCCCAGACAGCCTCTAACCATCACATCACCCACAAGTCCTCTTCTGTTTGCAAACAATAGTTGGCTATTATCACTCTGAAAGGAGAACTTTGAGTCACTGCGGATAGATTTATAAAGCTATCAAGCTCAGTGCTCAGTGACTTACTGCACTGAAGATGTATTACATTTTGAAAATTACTGAAAAACGATAAAGCAACAAAATAGAAAATATCATTGTGTGTTTGTGGAAACTTCTAGAGAGGTTTGAAGTCTGTATGGAAATCTCAAAAGGGACAGTCCTTGAAAGGCCTGAAAAAAGGGCAGACATAGATCATCAAGAGAAGGTTAGGTTTAAGAGAAGGGTAGGTTTCACATCTGACTGCCCAAAGAATATTGCATATAAAGCAAATGTAGCTTTTAATTGACAAATATATAAACCTGCCTTCACAAGCTCAGGATCTCAGATTTTTTTACAAGAAAGAGACAAACTCAAGCTACCAAATTAACGTCTTTTCTCCAAGACCAGGGCTGGCCTTTGACCAAAGTTAAGAATAAAAAGTTTCTAATATGTCTAGCCAGGAAACATATAACTTGCTTTGAGTAAGGTGTAGAATGTCTGTCACTAGAGCTTATGCCTTATTAGTCTATAATGCAATTAATATGCTGTTATTATTGTGCAAAGAGTAGAAATTTAGATACATAATATCTTTTAAAAAGTCATAAAAAATTGAAATTCTTATTAACTCTTCTGGAGAAGACCAGAATATTTAGAGTGTTGTACAGAAACAGACAAGAGACAGTTTAAACCATATAAGGATGTTAATTTAAAGAAGAAAGAGCAAAAAATTTGAAAAGCAATCAATACAATTTCTTCATCAGCCACAAGTCTGATGATATATTTGACAGAGCATGATAGACTCAATGACTGCTTAAAGATCCCTGACTACTCTGTGGCCTGAAATTCAGCAGAACATTTTTCATCTCCTAGAACATTTTCTGTATTTGTCATGATCAAATGTGAAAAGCATCCAGCAAGCACTATAAAATCATTAAATGGTTTCAGTAGAAGGGCTGGAATGGAATTGCTGACATTCAATGTTCTTTGAGTAAAACACGTATTTGAAGCCCTACACAAAAAATGTGCGACTCCTCTTGCTTGAAAGAATATCTCCTTTAATGAACAGTTTCTTAACTATTTGAAATCAAGTTCATGGAATAAAAAAAGCCCTCTTTAGAACTGGCAATACACAAAATAGGAAGCTTCTTAGATCACACACATTTAAGTTTCCCTTATTAAGAACAGAATGCTTGAACAGGATTCGTCTGCCCCTGTTTAAGTATTTAAAACATAGACAGACAAGTTTCAGGTAATCTCACAGCAGTTTACTTACCATTAAAGGAGAGAAATGGACACCTCCATAGAGCAATTCAGCTTCTCACTTTCCCTTATTTTAAAATCCTGTTTTGGACTGTAATGAATAGATGTCTGGAGGTGTCTGTTTCTCTTCACTGAGCATGACTCTTAAGTTATTAGACCTACGTGGCTAACTTTTAGATGTCTAAATTTATGGATAAGAATCCCATCTTTATTACTTTTTCTTTTCCCTTAGGAAATATTTTTTTGCCATTGTGCATCATTCATATAAAGCAAATTATTTTCTATTAACTTTTAAAGATAAAATGCATTTCTCATAAACTTCAGCCAAGAAAGTTTTAGTTTAATGTCAGACTTCTCCAAAAAGTTATGTCCAGGTGGAAATATGAGTTTATTACCAAAAGAAATTTTGCAACCTTAACTTATAGAGTTTGACTGTAATACACGTATAAGAACAAATTATGTTTTGTTACCAAGACAACAAAAATAAAAAGCAAGGAAACTAATGGAAGCAATTTACAGCTCTGTGGGACAGCCAGAGATACAACACACTGCATTTTTTAGAGACGAAAACAACACGATCCATCAAACTTTTTATTTTATTGCAAGAATAGACGCACCACATGACAATAAAGAAAATCACACTTCCAATAACCCTAAGTAAGGCTTATTTAAGGATCCATCAGATGAGTATGTGAAAACATATATATTTCAATCTAAGAATTCCATCTCATTCACTCCTACATACTCCATCCCAATACTAGGGGGATGAAAATGCTAAGTTTTGTTGTAGTTAATACTTTTTTATTGCAGTGGAATCCATGTTCCTTTATTCTTTCTTCTTCCAAACAGTTTAATATTGTTTTCAGAGACATTTAAAAATCATAACAGGATAATGTGATCCAACATTTTTATTGCACAGCAATGCTGAAGTGTACTATATAGCCTATAGGCCTAGGACACATACACAGAGAATCCTCAACCAAACAAAAAACAAATCAAAAACACCCTTCCCATCTCTAAGAAAAGATTAAGCACTTTTCTTAAAAACCTATGGCCAAATCATAACCTCTGATTTTAGCACAGCTTTGCAATTACATATAAAAAGAAGAATAGGTCCAGTGGCAGAGTTTGTGTTCCAATTGTTTTTATAGTCACAATCACACTCAAAAAGATAGACAAAAAGGCAAAGCTACAGCTTGAAAATTTTCTTTAAACATATTACAGCAATATCTAAAACATTGACCTTAAATAATCTTGCCTGGGTCATAAGGCACTACCCAGAGTACTGCAATAGACTCTGTCACTGAATATTTTGGGGCTTTCTGCCACTAGCTTCCTAAAATACAACATATCAAAAACAGCAGTAGTAAACAAGTAACTCTGAGTACACACATTTACTCAGGACTGACAACGTGTTTGCTGGGTCATGTAAAGAAGAACTAGATTATTAAAACATATTTAAAGCTACTATATGATTGTAGTGGTAACAAACTGGGTCTCAAATATGTATGGATTTTTGGAGGGATTAGGATTTAATTTTTACTTTACACCTCCACTGACTTAAGATCTCATTGCCATTTTGTGACTGAAAACTAAGTAATAACTAAGCCCATATGAAGCTGATGTCTACAGTCCATTTATAAAATCTCTGAATATGAATTCACCTGAACTAAATCTGCTTAAATCTCAGAAGTAATAAGATAACAAAGATATAGAAAATTCAAGTACTGTTTCCATCCCACAGAGTTCAGAATTACATTACTTTCAGAATATAATTAACTCTACTGTATTGTATTGTAAATAGCAGGTTAAGAGAATAGAATTCATATATTAGCATAAACAGAATGGGAGCAATGACATGTACTATGTTCACTAAAACATCAACAGAAATTGAGCTACAGAGGAAAATGAGGATGTAGGTAAAATCCGTAGTCTTATATTAGGGAATGAGTTGAACTATAAATAAAATTATAAAATAGAAATTAATACAGGAATATGAAAAATTGTAGAGATTTTAAAATCACCAATTATTATAGGAAGCAGCAGGAGAAGCAAAGAATAAAATACTGTTTTTCTATAAAGAATGACATGTCACTGGGGCTGTGCAAGTCCTAGGCCTCAAAAAAGCAAGAAATCGAACAACAGAATGGGAATGTGACATCCTAATGGTGGGATTCACCTCAGTTTATTTAGTCATCTAAAATCTAGGCTGTTTTATTATCAGGGTTCCTGCTACTGCTTATTGAAAATGTAGGCTACTCAGAGGGCTGATCTCCCTGTATTATTATATTGAGGTGAATTACCCAGGTGTTTATCTGTCTTTCCAACTGCATATGGAGGAAGCCTGGAAAACCCTGTGAAACTCCACTTCTGCTTTTTGAATAGTTAATATTTATGTCAGTTAATCCAAAATAAAATTTTAAAAAATTTGCAAAGAATGTTTTTAAGGGTCTGAGACACTTCTATGAAGACAAATGCTGTGAATCCACACCACAACTCAAAATGAACTCCACAATGAAACCAAAGAGACAATATTTGCCAAAACAATTAAAAATCAGAGTCACAGACTGTAATTCCAGCCTTTAAGGGGACCAGAAACAACTTTCACCAGACCAGATTGCTCAAAGCCCCATCTAACCTGGCCTTGAACACCTCCAGGGATGGAGCATCCACATCTTCTCTGTGTAATGTATTCCAGTGTCCTCAAAGAAAAGAATTTCTTCCTAATATCTAATCTAAACCTACTCTCAGTATGAAGCCATTCACCCTTGGTCTGTCACTTCATGCCCTTGTAAATATTCTCTCCATCTTTCTTGTAGCCTCCCGGCAGGTACTGAAAGGCCTCAATCAGGATCTTGCCCTTCAGAAAAAATGTGAAGGGATATTTCTATAAAAAGATGATGCAATAAAAAAGAGATTATGTACTCAACAAACAGTGACAGTCAGAAAGGCTGGCTATTGAAACTTCTTTTGTCACTAATGCTGAGCAATAGAGAGTGATGGGAAGACTGTAATTATATTATCTAACATAATCACATTAGTTAGAGGAAAGTGAAAATGTTTTCAGGAAATATTTTCCCTCATTTATACAAATTCAAATCACATATTTTCTGCTTGTTGTTCACAGTCTGCAAAATCCATAGAAAGAATAAACATTCAGACCTAATATGCTTATTAAAAGAGTAAAACAATTTTCCTGTATCTTCTGCTTTTGGGGACTTATTTGTTTTTGGGGTTTTTTTTGGTGGAAGCAATGTTTTGAAAGTGTAATTTTTATTTTTTCTTTTAATTCAGGTCATACAAAACACAGCAGTTCCTGCAAACTGTAGTTAATCCTTGTCCAATCTGTGCCATTCACCCCAGGCCCGAAATTATGTTTGCCCAAAGCGGGAAGATGACTTCTCCCTGTGAGAGGTTTTGAGGAATTTCTTTTGTCATACAATGATTCTTATTCCTGTACTGATAGAATTTCTGGTGAATGTCTGAAATCCTGTTAACCTCACGTACCACTAACACTGCATCAGAATGGCCAACTGTGAGCCAGATCACCTGAGTCATGTGTAATGTGGCATCAGCACAGGTACACACCTTTCAGTCACACAGCTCATGCATGCCTAGGTGATTTTGCATGTGACAACGTTATCCACCTCACATCTCAGAAGTCTGAACAGCAGAAAAGTGTTTCAGCATGTAAATATCTTCACAAGAAGCAGGAACATGAAAACCTAGTCTTCTTGCTTTCATAAATGTGACTGTTTGAAGGCACTGTTAAAAAGGGTGAAGTCTGACAGCCAGAGACTAAGCTAAAAGTAATTTTATTCTCAAATACAAATAATTAACAGCATCTGCTCTTTCATTTCCCCCCTAAAACTTCTCTTTTGCAGTATTGAGGGCCTCTCTCTTGTTATGCTGCATCTGGCCAGACTGTGGACAGACATACATTTGGCATAGCCCCATCCTAGAAAACTCTGTCACAGCAGATAAAGTGCTGCACCATATTGCCAGTTATAAAATCTGAGATTTAAAATCACCAGATCACCAGTAAATCATGGAAATCTCAATACTGTATATCTAGTCTATTCTCACATGTGAAGCTTCATGCAAAATATATTAAAGACATTAAGAATCTTTCATGTGACCTCAGCAAGACTTGAACAAATCATCCAATCAAACCTCCAAGAGTAAATAAGTTAACTTTTGATACCAACTTCTTGCTTTTGCAGTAGCAAAGTGGAATACTGATCTTAACCATACTCTGAGGTCCAACCATACAGTGTTTACTCAAATTAAAATTCCACTGAAAATCGTGGATTTTATTTCTGTCTCTTGAGTGTATGATAACAAGTCTACAGACAAGCCAGCAAAATTCAGCAATTCTCTAGTAAACTTACTAAAAAATACGAAGTCCTAATTAAGAATGGTATAGGCTCCTCTGTGAAATCTACTGTCAGCAGTGAAAAGGACAATGACAGTGTCTTTTCAGAGGCTCAGTCTATGACACAAAGCAGCTGACTAATGATCTCCTTTCTTTTAAAGGTGTGGACCAGATATTCAGCCAAGTTATGCTTATCTATGTCCTTTCTTTCAACAAACCTTTATCAACTGGTATTGATTGAAATCTGACCTTTTTTTTTTTATATCTCAACATAATTTGTCTAATCGGGCACACAGCTCCACTCAGTCAGTAAAAATTGAAATCCCTCTGCTCTTTTGTGGCTGTTTCTCTAAACAAACACAATATCAGCAAGGAAAAGTGTTCTGGTGTTGAACTTTTTTTTTCTAGATGCATGAACTATAAAAGAAACAAACAATAGATACAAAATTGTCATATGCTTTTTTTCCTAAGGAGTGCACCTCACCGAAAGATTAGAAATCATATTAATTTCTGACTGCAGAGAAATCTGGAATTACTAGCTTATGCAGAGAAGATGTTTTGTGGGTTTATCTTTGTTTTCGCTGATATCTTCCTTCTGGTTTCTTTTCCTTGGTTTACCTTACCTTATCTAATTAGCTCAAGGCAATACATTGATTAATGAGCATCTCACTGAACACATCTATATGAAAGAATAACTTTGAAACTCTTCATTCTCTAAACATGTTCATTATATTCACTTTAGACCATGTGTTTCATGGCAAATTGAATCACACTAGTGAGCTGAAGGCAATTTAGTAAAGATCATTATTGGGTTTTTTTTATTATTCTTGTTACAGAATTCAACTTAACTTAAAGTCTTCATTATTGCCCTGATGGCAAAAAGCACTGAAATCTTATTCTGGGAACAATAAATACCATTTGCTACACCTATCTAAGTGTGCATGCTTATACATCCTTCAATGCATAGCAATCATTTTATTTGCCCAGTGTCTTGGCTTGAAAGACAGGTGTCTGCTAAGGAAGGCAAGAGCACCCCTTGGAATGGAAAATGCAACCCCTTTCCCTCTGAATTATTAAAAATTTGAAATTAAGGGGCTTTCAGGCAAAGATATGAGGAATAGGAATAACAGGTTTTTTACTTATATATATATATATAACAAAGCAATAACACAGAGACACTGGTTTAACCTGGCAGAGTCAGGGTACAACCTGGCACCCTGCCGGGCAGGGTGGTGGTAGCAGTCCGATTCGGTGGTGGCTGCAGTTCTCTTTGAAGTGGTTCTGCTGTAGTGGTGATCTTGTAGAAAAAACTCTGGTCCTGCTCAGAAAGTCCAGTGGTGGTTGTGTAGCTCTTGCCCTCTGGGACCCCAGTAGGTAAGGCTGCTTGTGCTGTTCCAAACCCGAGATTTTATCCTGGTGGGAATGCTTGGTTCCTTCCCCCTGGGCGGAGCATCTCACAATGGGCTGGTGAGTCATGGGGCAAGGCACTGATGGGCCCATTAACAGGAGATAGTCCAGAGGGAGGAGGCAAGGAGCATTGCTACACCTGGTCTCAACAGCTCATGGTAATAGAATACACTCTAACACAGAACACCCAACTAAATACATTTAGATACTTACTGATTGGGCTTTTTTCCTGAAGAGAATATTATATTTTCTATTGCATGGTAATTTCACTGTTTTTACTAAATTCTTTTTCTGTAATATTCAAATAAATGTAGGGAATTTTATAACAGTAAAAGGAATACTTTAACATTTCCATATATGTTAGATAGATGTACAAACTCTCACATTGAAATGGCAATGTTTTCAAATTAGAGTTATTTTTCCCTTAAAAGAGAACTGTTCATGATTTTCCTGTACACACTTTACTCAATATGGCAAGTTAATGTGATTTCGAAGATGACTTTCATGGTATATATGAGAGAGACACAATAAAATGTGTAGCATTGTAAGATTTTATACAATTAAAACTTGCAAACTTTAGAATATCAAATTTAGTAGTGCAACAAATCTAGAATCCAGTATCTGGATGTGTAAAATTACTAGTGCTTCAGAGAAGGGTACATCTGCTCTGGACTCCAAACATTAAACCCAGCAGCCAGGCTAAAGAGGCAGATTTTTGGGATGAGGAAAATAGGAAAGGACACTCAGTCTGCTCTTCTTTATGTTACCAAGCAGGAAGAGAAAGCACAAGAGAGCTATCCCACAGCAGAACTACATCTACTAACAGCCTGAGAGTACTCTACCATTATCCTCCTCTCTGGGTAGTGTAATGCCCTCTGAAAGTTGAGAAAGCATTTTAGGAGAAGAAAACAACATCAGCGTTTTTTTTAATATTAGCTTAAGACCTACCAAACTGAATTAAAGACATTTTCAAGACTCTTACTTTGCTCTGAGATACCTGGTTGGAGAGATTTGCTGGCAAAATTTACTGATTGTTGCCATTATGACAAAAGAAAAAGACAGTAATGACAGGTCTAGGGACAGTTTTGCACTTCCCTGTTTGTATTTTACCAGACATCTCTGCTATGTAGTCTCTGAATGCTAGTGCCCTGTGAAGGACAGTGTCTTTGGGTATGTCTTGAGAGACTTGGTTGTTATTTGTGCAAGTAGAGGACATGGAAGCAAAAATCTATCTATTTTACACATTGTTTTAAAGCTGTTTCTCAAGAAACACTATTTGAGTTCTTTCTTTTTGTGCTGGTTAAAATATGCTGTTTTCCAAAATATGTGCAGATGTTTACACTCTGCTGTATTATAGAACAGTTCAGGATTAAAACAAGGCAGTAGAAGAAAAAGTAAGTTTTTAAGTGAAAATGTAGCTTGAAGTATTTGAAGGTCTGAGGAAAAGGGATTTTTCTGTCTTTTTTTTAATTTGAAAAAGAAATTCATTTTTTTCCAGTGATGGTCTACTGAAACAGATTGAATATATGTCAGAGCATCTGTCACATCTCCTTAGTATAAACAGAAAAAGCTGTTAGTCACTTATTGCTAAGATGCTTTGAATTTCAATAATGTTGATACTTCTTACAAAAATGTGTTTGTTTGTGTTTTACTGCAAAAATATTGTGAGCTGTTTTCTAAATCAGACATTTTAATACCATATTTAATCACTATATAATTATGGCTTCTTCCTGTATATAAATGGGTGATAAAAAATAGGATTAATCTCACCTCTGCTGTCAATCACAGTGAGTTCAAGTAAGAGGCTCTCTGTGTGGTTAAAGGGAAAGAGCAAACACATTCTGAATATGTGTCAGACACCTATATTAAATATATATTGTAGGATGGAATTTAATTGTAAAATAATTTTAGAAAGCATTGACTATTTCCCAAAAACAAGCCAAGTCTCATCCCTAATGAAGTCAGCTGGAAGTATTGATTTGATTTATATATCTTTGACTGATTGTAATTCTCTAGAGGCTCAGTGTCAGGACTTCTCATACCAGGAGCTGCTTCCAAGGTTATTTTATCAAAGTCAGTTCCATAACCATGGAAGATTTTAGCAGAGGTAAAGAGAGTGAGAATAGTTAGGAAGATGAGGACAGATTGAATGCTATACTGAATCAGGGATTATTAATTTACAGTTGGATGACATGTCATGACATTTGGAAAAATACATTATAACCTAAACCAGTCTGTAAAAACAGATTTTTTTTTTAAAGAGAGTGATGTCTGCAAAATTGCAAAAGATTTGGTCAAAGCAGGTCAGCAAAATTTAAGAACCTTTTTTAGTAACAAAACCCTGAAAAACTGTGTACTCTCTACAC
Organism: Gymnorhina tibicen; assembly: GCA_013399875.1. Taxonomy (NCBI): domain Eukaryota; kingdom Metazoa; phylum Chordata; class Aves; order Passeriformes; family Artamidae; genus Gymnorhina; species Gymnorhina tibicen. The sequence goes on from VXAZ01000546.1 coordinate 121,332, forward strand.
TGGAAAACTCAGAAATTCAAATGACATTCCAATAATGACAATTAGGCTTTGCAATTCTTTTACACATATTTCATGCAGTTACAAATTTACACTAATAGGCAAAGTTGTTCCCTAAATTTTGATATGCACAGCTAAACAGAGTATTAATGTGCTGGCTGCTATCAAGTCATTCATTTTCATTTGAAATCCCACGGTGCTTATTACATTTAGTAAGTGACAAGCAAGGTAACAGCAAAATCTGAAGTTTACAAAATTATTCTGCTTAATCCAAACTAGAGGATTAAATAAAACGTTAGAGAGGAGTAAACAAATGGAGAGATGATATTCAGAATAAATAAGTGCAAAATAATTTATACATGAAGAAAATCTTAAACTGCTTGCTTACCTCTATCTCAAGAAAGGAACCATTAGTCATTGCAGTAATTGAGAGATATTTGCTTAATTTACAACTGCAGTCAGAAAGCAAACAAAACATTAAGCTGCATAAGAAGTAAGATGATGAATAGCATAGAGTTTCAAAGTTCTTTTGTATAAATCAATATCTTGGCATCATCTGGAACACTACACATACACTACAGCACCGTGCTAGGAAATAGATTAGTACAAGATCCCAGCCTTCATCTTTTTTTCCAGCTTCTACCAGACTTTGAAAGATCAAGGAAGACTCTGTGTACAGGTAAAGGGAATAGGTTGTCAACACCAAAGTAAGGCAGCTGGGGATGAAGGGGAATGCTACCTAAATGTCCTGTTTCCTGCCCCAATAAGGTCCATTTTTTTCTTGGTTACTTACCTCAAAAAGCCATATGGAAAAGGGAGGCCTGGAAAGAATGGCCAAGATCAAGGAAAACAATCATTTGAAAAGAGATTGAAAACACTGAGGTTTTTTCTCAAAAAACATCCATAGAAAGAGCTATGATGTAAGCATATAAAATAATGAATGGCCTACAGAGGATGCGTGTCTGTTTTTCCAGTCCTATACCGCAATTAAAAAGACAGCATAATGGTAATCAAAGAATCAGGAATTTTAAAAAACAGTAGGAGAAAATATTTCCTTGCATGATGTGTAATTAAACTCTGGGATTCATTTCCAGCATCTTAAGAATACTAATGAGGAAATTGAGAATGACTGCTTAAGTACTTTGCCTCAAGACGTAAGCTGGACACTTACTGTGGGAGATCATTTTAGTGGAATGGCATGCAATTTGTGAGAATATCTGGTTACTGCATCCTCAGCATAAGAGTCTAGAAGGGAGAGAAGGGAAAAATTAAACACCCACGTGTACAAGCTCTAAGGTACGAGAGATAACAAGGTGTCTTGGGGTGACTTTACGATGTTGTATTCCATATCAACCAGAAATGAATCCTGTGCCTTTCTATGCCTTTAAACTGAGCGCAAGAGGGGAGAGAAAAAATCTGAGTGAACTTTTCAAAACAGTTTCTGCTTCAAGGACACAGAGATAGCTGCTGTTGCTGAGGACCGAAGGAAGCACCCTTCCGGCTTTTCTCAGTTCTTGGCTCTTTTTCTCGGAAGAGAGAGAGACGGAAAGTTAAATTCCTTTGTCTCCCCGGGACTTCGGCTTCTTCTTCTTTCCTTCTGGACTGTTTTAACAACATCAAAACATCATCTGGGAGAAGTTTCCACCGAGGCCTGGAGTTGGGCCCACACTGACCCAGCTCCAAAGAGGAGGAGAGAGACCACACCCACAGAAGGACTTTAAAATCTTCCCAGGTTTCTCTCCACAGTAAGAGGTTTTATTATTTAGCATTATTATTCTTTTTCCTGTGTGTTTGTTAAATAAATAGGTTTTTTTTCCTTTTCCTTTCCTCCAAGGAATATTTCTTTCCTGAACCTGGTGGGGGAGCAGTGGCTGTAACTTGCCTTCTAAGAGAGGACATTCAAATTCGGATATTCCTCTGAATTTTGTCTCTAACAGGGACACAGAGACAACACCAGAAGTCAGGACTCAGGTTCCTGATTGGATAGGCCATAGAAGGAATCACACAAAGCTTTGAGGAAGCTCAAACTGAACTTTCCCAACTGATAAGAAGGGGGATACAAGATTATTCTTAGTCTTATGGGAAAAAGCACAATTATTGTGGGATACCTGAGGTGTCATGTGGGATTATGTAAAATTTAATGTAGAACACTCGAAAGAAGAACCAAAGACATACAGTTCTGTTTATGTTAACAAACTTCCCCTTTTTTTGAAGGCTCTGGTACTGGTGATTGTGCAGGTCAGGCACAGGATCACATGTCCCTCAGGTCTGACGATATACACTAATTTCTTTCTGAATATTTCCTGTGGGAAAAAAACCCCTCTTTTTAACTACTAAAATTTATATGAACAAAGGAAAAATATGGTATTGTGTAAGAAATATTCATACTAAACAAGAAATTATGTTGTCTCAATTTTGATCTGTAATAAATAAAAAGAATGTAAGAATAGATTGGGCTAAATATTTGTACCATCCTTACCTATAAACTTCCCAGTTCCATTTCACTGTGACAATCAGCCTGTAACAAAGAAGGTTGTATTTACTGTGGTAAGTACCATGCACAAGGATCATATTTCATGCAAGTTATTTTTCAAATTTAATGTTATGTAGGTAGTAGTTTTCATGGTTGTAAAACTGAGTTAACTTAAGAGAGACCTATAAAAATTAGATTGTGTATACCAAATACAGTGGTGAAATGTCACACTGAAATCTATTGCAGTAGCCTGTGTAACTGTGTATTCAGAACACTGGTTCCATTCCCTCTGGAATAAACATTGGAGCATACAAAAACCTGCAAATTCTATTGAATGCAGTGGTGATTTGACAGAAACAAAAAAAAGATTTTAATTTTTTTTTTTTTTGTAATGTATGACACGTTTCTGCAATACCATATTCCAGTTCAGCTAAGCATTTGGGAAAATCAGCATTTATTTCTGTGGTTTTAAACATATTCTTAAGTGACATATTGATGGACCATCAAAGAGCAGAGCACTGTCAGGACTACATAAACAGTGCCTTTTTAAACAGTCAGAGGTAAGATTTCAGAGAAAGATTTCCATATCACAGAATCACGGAATGTGCTCAGTTGAAAGGGATCCACAAGGACCACTGAGTTCAGCTCCTGGCCCTGCACAGGACCATCCCCAAGAATCACATCATGAGCCTGAAAGCATTGTCCCAACACTTCTTGAACTGCCATACTGGGGCTGTGACCACTTCCCTGGGGAGCCTATTCTAGTGCTCAGCCACACCGTGGGTGAAGATTTTTCTAATATCCAACCTAAATCTCCTCTGGCACAATTTTAGGCCATTCCCTCAGGTCCTGTCACTGGTCACCACAGAGAGGCGGTGAGGTTGCCCCAGTGCAGAGCAGAGCAGAGCAGGACAATCCCCTCCTTTACATTTTTCCCCTGCTCCCACATACTTTCTGTGGGACATATTTCCTTCTGGGAATTCATCAGCTGCTCCAGAATGGTCCTCCCCAGGCTGCATTATGGTTATCTGCTTCACTGTGCTCTTTCCCATGGGCTGCAGGGATAACTCTGCTCTGGTGCCTGGAGCACCTCCTACCCTACTTCCCTTGCTTTGGTGTTCATAGTTCTGTTTCTCACTTCTTCCCCCTCCTCCTCTGTCTTCTCATTATTCACTATCCTTTCTTGAAAACACCTTCCCAGAGGCACCACCTGTGTTTTGGTGCTAGAACTCAGGTTTTAAATAGCCCAAGATGTTTCTTTAGGACTTTGATACACGATAAGAAAGGGAATTACATTCCTCAAATCGTCAGGAAAAAACGTTGTGGAATGCATAAATATACCAAACACTCTGCATATTAAAAATAAGCTTAAAAATCAGCAAGTACGTGGAATTGTAAATGTTAATATTCAAAAATAAATTATTACAGTCATCATTTATGATTTTTTGGGTACAAGATCAGAAACCGCCATTCTTTAGGATTAAATATGCACCCACAGCAATCATTGCTCTGACAGCTAAATAAGGGTATACATAAATGACTCTGCTGAAACCCAACACTTTTATAAACACAAAGAGTTCTTAGATTTATGAAAATTTGGAAGTGTCCTTGACCCCTTCTTTCCCCTCTGCTCTTTCACTTTGTACTTTCACACTCTGTGGGATGTGCAGAGATATCCCCTATTCATTTAAATTTCAAAATGAGTGGAAATTTTATAAAACAAAACAAAATCTTTATTTCAGGCCTCAAAGTAGTTTTTACAAATTCCTGATATTTTTAAGAAAAAATCTGGAAAACGGGTTTAGATTAGAAATAATTTTCTTTTTTTTACAAAATAATGGTGATTACAGGAGAAGTGAAAACTAAAAAAATTCTTTCCTTTATACCATTTCCCTTTCAGAGGCAAGCTAGAATTTCCCATTCTAAAATACTACAAATTAAAGCATCAGGCAGAAGAGAACCGTTTTGGTGCCTTTACTATTTATTTTACTTTTGTTTCCTACTTCTAATCCTGCTCTTTCTCTCCCATCTTGCAGCTTGCTTCCAAACATTGCTAATTCAGCCTTATCATCATTTCCCATCTCCCACTTTCCCAGTTTCAGTGCTGTTAGTTTAACATTTTTTTCAGCCCAGAAACAACCTAGGTCCACGTAAGCATTTCAGAATACAGAAAACCAGGTTTCATAAAAAAACTTTTCGTTTCTTTGACAGTCTGTGACAGGAGGAAAGTATTCTTGGAAAACAGTATTTTGAAAGGTGTCTGCCATTAAAACACCATGGAAAAAGTCTTAAAGGATATCCAGGCCAATGATTTCACACAATATAGTGACAAATATGCCAGACATGATTTCACTGCATGAAGGTATCCAGTCAGCTTTGACATACACCAGAAATATAACTGAAAACCCTAGAAGTTTACAAAGATCTCAGTGACTACAGGCAAGAAGGGTTTCTTAAATGAAAGGGAAGACATTGTAATCAGGTGCAGAAAACATCTGATAACATCACTGCTATCAACCTACCAGCCACCTGGTTACTCTGTGAGGAGTGGACACACACTAGAGTAGGTTCGCCACTGAGAAAAAGTGAGATATTTTCCTTTGTGAAGGACATCAGGGATATGAAGTGTAGTTACTTGTTTAATTGCTGCATCTATCAGTCTTTGAAGATAGTTTGGGTGGAAAAATAGAAAAATCAAAATTATGATACAGCAACCACTATAATAAGAGGAACTTTATAACATGTTTTTATCACAAATAAATTTATTCTTTGGAAACAATAGCACTGACATAACATAGGACTAGAAATAACTTCTTGCATCATCAGATATTGCATCTTATTTTTGTCATTAGCTGTTTTAATTACATTTAGAAACACATTTAATTTTTTACCACCACTGGGATTTCAAAGAATGATCTTGATTGCTTTATAAGATAGGGATTTCCTCTAACTTCTAGTCTAGATTTATTCATGGTGAGCACATACATCCTGTTTCTCTCTAATGTTTTAGTAAGACCTTATATGTTATGCTCTGGAATAACCATTACTTTATCTATGGTTATATGACATACATAATTATTAAACTTCAGTTTTCATCATACTGAATGCCAGAGATGTTCTTTGACAAATCAAAATGGACTGATCTTTTTCTTCCTCTGTCATTTTCATCTACTCTGCCCAAGTTTATTGTGGATTTTCCTATTAACTCCTAAGTGACCTTGAACTTGCTTTTATTATTATATTATTTCCAATTTCTCTTTGTTTAAGCTTGAAAGTAGTCAACTTTTCCTGTATAACATTTTGATCATCTCCTATGTTGAAACACCTTTATATCAGCACCAGATTTCACTGTCTCATTACCCCTTCTTCTATTAAGGGCGTCTAGTAACATTGTGTTCATGATTCAGATAGTTTCTGAGTTTAACAAATGCATGTTATTGAGGAGACATTTAGGCCTCAGCACTCTTTGTCTAAATCCTATCAGAATTTTAAAAATGCCCTGATTCAATACTTCTTGCTTTTTTTCAGCAAACATAATTTCTTCATGGTAATAGAAGGCCAATGTCATCTTGGCCTGTAGAACAGGGAAGTGATTCTTCCCCTGGTCACACCAAATCCTGTGTCCTCACTACGAGGACAGAGGTGCTGCAGAGAGTCCAAAGAAGAGCAATGGAGCTGGTGAAGGGTCTGGGACAATAAGTCATATGAGGAGTGACTGAGAGAGCTGGGGTTGTTTAGCCTGGAAAAGAGGAAGCTCAGGGGAACATTATTGCTCTTTACAGCTACGTGAAAGGAGGTTGTAGCCAAGCGGGGACTGGTCTCTTCTGCCATTTCTCAAGTGAAAGGGCAAGAGGAAATGGCCTTAAATTGCACCAGAGGAAGTTCAGATTACATATTAGAAAATTTTTCTTCACCGAAAGAGTGGCTAGGCATTGGAATAAGCTGCACAGGGAGGTGGTGGTGTTACCATCTCTGAACTGTTCAAAAAGCATTTGTACATAGCACTTGATGATACAGTTTAGGGGGGATTATGGTGGTGTTGTGTTGATGGTTGGACTAGATGATCTTGAAAGTGTCTTCCAACCTTGATGATTCTGTGATTCTGTAAAAAAGTTTATAACACTTTTCAGTAACCTGAAACAACTCCCATGTTTCAAGTGCAACCCTAATATTCAGCTACACTACTGTGAGTGTAACTTGCCACAAGTATATATACATTCATATATTGTTGAAATTATTCCCCTAGTTCAAACTCTCAATCACATTTGACTAATTTACAGTCAGAGAGGAAAAGGGCTGCTGATAATTCTAATTTGTAGCTACTTGGACCCTTTAACACTAAGGTATTTAAAAACATGCTTGATGTAAACATTAATTAATGTAGTTACCAAATGCTTCTCTAGGAATGTTATAACAGTGGAAAGACTCTATTATCTCACTATATTTCTGAAGAATTGAGTCTGAATTTCCCTCAGGTACCATGATGAGAGCTTCCCCCAGTTGAAACAGCTATAAATACGTTTCAGCCATTTTGTCTGGACATACTAGACCAAGTCTAGAAAACTACTAGATACATTAGTAATGATCTCATTTTATTCCACACTTTGGCTAGAGAACATAGCGTTCCTTAATCATACAAGTCCTGTTACTATTTTTGACTTACATACTCTGCTGAATCAGGACTTTTGGCTTAGCAGGTCTATGAGGGTATTTTTTATTCTTCTGTTGTTCTACACACAAAATAATTGGTACTTGAATCGTCCAGTCAGCACAAGTGGCTTGAACAAATACCAAAACACGTTTAATACTGTGGAAATGCATTATACCATATATATTACAAAGATACTCCTAAGTTTTACTTTTTTCTCTCAGCAGATAGAGTCTATAAAGCAAACTACACTCATAACCCTGGGGCAGATAAGTTTTTGGCCCTAAAATTGTTTTGCTATTTTATTTCCTTACTAGAAGTGAGGAAGAATTTCTCATTGGTGCTGTTTTATAATGTATCATTAATTATATACCATGGTAAAGAGACAAAGTTATTGTCTAGAGAACAATAATATGTCAAAATTTTAGCAATAAAGCTGTAAAAGAGAGAGATAATCTGTAATAGAAATTTTATTGTGAAGTATTGTGATTATAGAAAAAATAAAAAATTTGGATGGTAAATGAGGAGTTCATGTGGTGCAATAAGCAGAAACCTCAGTAAGCTTCTGTGCAAATTCTGTGTAAAGGAATGAAGTACTGTACAACAATGGGACCAGGGTTTTGCCACACACTGCAATCTGAGCCATCCCTAGATATTGATGCATCTAATATGTCTACACTATGAAAAGTAGGAATTTTCAGTATTCATGAAAGGGATGGCAAGAATGACCAAGTAAGCAGTTTCTGAGAACTAATCAAGTACAATTCCAAATGTAGGTATCATTCAGTGTGGTGATTCAGTGAATGTATTTATAATAGTAAATGGATTCATTTACTAAGACCAGCTGGCACAAAACTGTCAGTATTTCTGTGAGTAACTCTCTTTTTCTCCAGAACAGGGTGACTGCATGAAACTGCTTAATGGGAATGACTCCTAGAATACTCTGATTTTTGAGTAACAATTTAGAATAAATTTGACAGGGTCCATTCTAGCAGTTTATCATTATGAACAATCACATTTCAGTGCAATTGAACATTTCAAGGCACTGCTTATTTTAAGATCTGTAGATTTAGAATTCAAAAATATACTCTAGGTCAGTTAAGGCTAGTGTCAAATACTACAGAAAGTGACAGAGAAGATACAGAAAGAAACAGAACAATAGGGGGGAAATTTCTGTAGATTTATTCCCAACCAGTAGGGAAGGGTTATTTAAGAGCTGAAAGATAGTTAGGGAGTGGTCTTCAAAACCTGTTATGATTCTTGAAGAAAGCGTCAGGAAAACTGTTCTCAGTAAATGAATCCAATTCATATGAGACACTGCACATGAAAAAAGTCAAAGAGAGCAAAAAACGTCACGGTATTCTTCTGGTATTTTCCAAAACAAATTACTTCTGGGGCACTCGTGTAAACTATGACAGCTAAGAGATGCAGCAAGAGACCTACTTGGATAAATCTGGTACTTTTCACTGATTCAAAAGCAAGGGTAAAGCATGCAAAGAGTGAATTAAAAACCACACCAACCAATCTCCTCGGAACCAACTGGAATTTGATTTGACAGACATGAAATGGGACCCAGGTAGGAAGAGACACCCAAAGTATCAAGAATCAAGTCCACAGTAATAAGAGCAAAAAAAATGAAATCAAGGCAGTAATTGGTCACTGTTCCACAAGGGGGAACACTTGACAAAAACAAGTGGCCTAAGTATAATTTAGGACACAATTGCCCAATTGAAAAGAACTCCAATTAGTACAAATAACAAATGCTGAGTTCTTCAAACAGAAAATAAAAATTAAGAGACAATATTTAATTTTTTCAGATTGCCTGGGTCTCATGATTTTCACATTAGGTCAATGCAAAGATATCTGAAATAATCTCTGAAATGACAACAGTTATTCCTGAAAATTTGTGGAGAATGGCAAATGGATCAAAAGACCAGAAAGAGGAAAAAAAGCTGTGCTGATCTTCAGCACACCCAAGGAGAATATTTCAAGGCTTATAGATCCCAGATTCAAAAGAACTCCAAAACCAATACCGAATAACCAGTTTGTAAATATGGGGAAGATAACAAGCAACTAATGTATATATGTCAGACCAAACCATGTTCAGCAAAGTACATTTCTTACTACAACTGACTAATAGCTCTCATGGGTAGGAAAGAAGTTGTATGGATATATATGTATCTTGACTATAGGATGGATTTTCACACTGATTAATATGACAATATTGCAAGCAAGACAAGGAAAAAAGGTTCTGGAACAAGTATAAGATCCTCCAGAGGCATGATGCACTAATACAGGAGGAGTAAAATATTATATATAATTTATTTAAAAGGTATGTGTTGTTTAGTCTGAAAAAAAGGAGGAAGGACAATTCTACTCAAGTACAAAAGAAGCTATTGCAGGTGAAGAACTTGTCTTTTTCCTTTTACCATTGTGGATATGAGAACTAGAAAACTGCAACACAAAATATTCATGGAAACCCTTGGAGAAATGCAACGGCATTTTGGAACAGAAAGTCAGACCCATGGACAACAGACAAAAAAGGCAGTGGAAGCACGGCCATCACTGCCACTGGTGGGCTTCCAAAACAGAGAAGGTAAAGGTCTGTCAGGAATGGAATAGAAGCAGCTCATACTGACTTGGGGAGGAGCTAGATGAGATCAAATTTAGCACCAAACACTTCAATTTTCCTATGGTCACTCCCTCACGAGTGTGTGCTGAGGAGTCTGCTGTTCACACGGTACAATCCTTAATGTTCTTTGGTGCGTATGGTAGGTTTGGTTATGAACATCTCTCTAGAACAAACAGATAGAGCAGCCTCAAAGATATGACAGAAGAATTTGTAAGCTGACAGAGATGTGCTGCCTCCTTTATGCTGAACCTTACTGCTGTGAAGCACACAATATCCCACTGCAAAGGTCATAGATTATTCAAAATAAAGCAGAACTTACTTGTGAAGCAGGACAACTAATTTCAGGCTTTGGAACTCAGTTATTGATTTGGCCCCATTTTTAAAATGCAGGAGTTTATGTTTTCTTATTTCTTGAGGATTTGTGTTGGGCATAATGAACTTATTTAACAAAAGTAGCATGAAAAAAGGATTTTATTTGAAAACATACCTTAAACAAAAACCTAAAGAAGAAAGGCTGCCAAAATAGCAAGAAAATCTATATTTCTGCTTCTTTTTCATCATTATCTGTTTTGCCTGTTCTTGCAAAAACTGACAAACCAATAAAATCTTAACATTTTCAGCCAGCTAAAAAGAATTTTAATGTTGTTAAGCTTTGGAAAAAAAGTCACTTCTGAATACCTTTCACATTTATAAAAAGACAAACCAACTTTACATTGACTTTGCAGTCTTGCAGCTAAAATGAATAGAAGTGCCCTGGGTGACAGAAGATCAGAAAATAGAATTAAAATAAAAAGCAATTCTCTGAACTGCAGGTGGTATTCTATCTTGAGTGATGTAGAGATTGCACAATTAGGCAAGTTTGGGAATCTAGAGGATCTCTCCTGCATTGCCCAGACGTCCTGTGCCAGTCTCTAGGGTCTGGCTTCCTTCTAGTCTGATTCAGTCACCCAGTCTCCCCAGGAGTGAGTCTGAGTGTGAATACCCAACAAGTAGTTTATGCTATCCATAATATATATGCATCTATACATATACAAAAGTCTGGCCACAGACCACAGCTGACACACAGAGCACTCACATGAACACTTAGAGCACCAATGCTCTCATTCTGCTCCCCGCTTTGACTGAGCAGGATGGGATTCTGACAGTGCAAAAATGTTTATGTGTGTATGTAGGTGGGTCCCTCTGGCACCTGGGCTCAGACATTCATTCTTCCCAGTAACTGTTCTTTGATCCCAGTCTCTCCAGTTGCTGGCTTCTGATATACAAGCCCCCAAGGCCTCAGTCCCACTCCAATGGCTGGTACAGACCCCCTCACTCACACACACACTCCCACAGCCAACCTACCTGTGCTCTTGACCTTGGAAACAGAAGTACTTCTTCATCCAGAGCTGTCCCTTTGAGGCGCACACAGCCCATCCTCCTGGCTCTCAGGACACTTCACCTACTAACTGGCTAGTCCAGCTTGATCTTTTCTATTGTTCACACATTCACTCAAACATCTGCACTGAGCCCCTTATACACACAGACTGAAGAACCTCTAATTGAAAAATAGTTGGTGAAATGATAATAAGGAGATATGACAAACGGAGGTGATCAGGCACAGGGCAGGGCATGGACAGACAAACGTATTGACCAATTGTCTTGGTTTGAAAGACAGGTGTCTGCTAAGGAAGGCAGGAGCCCCCCTTGGAATGGAAAAATACAACCCCCTTCCCTCCAAATTATTATAAATTTGAAATTAAGGGGCTTTCAGGCAAAGATATGAGGAAATGGGAATAACAGTTTTTACTAATATATATATATATATATATAACAAAACAATAATACAGAGAAACTGGTTTAAAGCTGGACAGAGTCAGGGGTACAACCTGGCACCCTGCCGGGCAGGGTGTTGGTAGCAGTCCAGTGCAGTGGTAGCTGCAGTTCTCTTTGAAATGGCCCTGTTGAAGCGGTGATCCTGTAGAAAGAGGTCTGAGCAGTCCGATTTGGCGGTAGCTGCAGTTCTCCTTGAAATGGCTCTGTTGAAGTGGTGATCTTGTAGAAAGAGAAGTCTGGTCCTCCTCCGAAAATCCAGTGGTGGTGTAGTCCTTGTCCTCTGAGATCCCAGCAGGTAAGGCTGCTTGTGCTGTTCCAAACCCAAGATTTTATCAGGTGGGAATGCTTGGCTCCTTCCCCCTGGGCGGAGCATCTCACAGTGGGATGGTGAGTCATGGGGCAAGGCACTGATGGGGCCATTAACAGGAGATAGTCCAGGTGCAGGTTATCTCTGAGTCATACAGCAAGGCATTGTTGGGCCTATTAACAGAAGCTAGTCCAGAGGGAGGAGGCAAGGAACATCGCTGCACCTGGTTTCAACAGCTCATGGTAATAGAATACATTGTAACCCAGGACACCAATAAACTATTTACATGACAATCCTCTATTTCCCACATTCGTTCCTACACACAACTAAATACCACCTCTTTTCTTCCTCTGATTCCTCCCCTAAAGGAGGCTAAAATAAGCCCTGTGCAATACCAAACAGGCTCTTTCCAGGCATCAAATAATATATTACACATTCCTAGAGAGTGACCCTCCCTTAGTCTGAAGGTGGTCCAGAGACCTGCTCCCCATCATTATGATGAGTCTCATGCCAGCACAGCAGATCCAGTGACTGCTGGGACAGTCCCAGGAGGGGCCTGGGCAAGGTGGATATTCCTCCAGAACTCTTTATTTGGGTTCTTGACTTTCATTGTGCCCCTATGCTCCTCTGGTCTGGTTGAGATGGAGGGTCTTTTGTTGTAGATGGCCTGGGAGCAGCTAAAGCAGATTATTTAGTCCTCCTGCCACTGTTTCTCTGTTTTTTTCTTCTTGTGTGCTTCTTACCACTTAACTAGTTCAACATGATATTAAGTTATTAATTTAACTGAAATTATGTAAGGATCATAATAAAACTACTAGAGAAGCAAGGACTTGTGAATATATTTTAAAGTAGTCCTCTCTGCTTTTTGAAAGGTAACAATGTCAATATTTTCCTAAAATACTTTGATAGATTTCATCTGCATGAATGGCTAAACCCATAAATACAGCAGTATGTATGGATTTAAAGTGCTGTGTATCCATACAATAAAATTGACTTCTTTGTTTGTAGATAAGAAGACTTGGGGAAAAAATGATAGAATTAAGTAAGTATTTCAAAACTATCTTCACTCTCCTATCTCCAGTCCACTTCAAAGAGTTTTCAGAAGTTTCAAAAGTAAACTGAAACTCATTAAAAACACACAATGGTCTCCCTCTCCTTTTTGCCAGCAGCAATATTCCTAAAGAAACATGAATTATTACTAATCTAATATCTTTGATTTATGCTGGATTCCACAGCAGAAAATTCACCTTGGTTCATCTGAGGAAAGCATACTTTGTTTAGCATCTGCTCCTTATCATCTACACTTCTAAATCAAGATTGTCCCTGTGATACCTAAGAGAATCACAAACGTATTAAACTAACAGAAGGAGATCTCTTTATCTTTCCTTTCTTGCCTTCTGCATTTCTCTTTTAAAGGTTATTTTTTTAAAAAAAGGAAAGGTTCTGCTTTGGTTTATTTTTTGGTACATTAACTCAAGAGATTTTGCTGTTGTTGCTTGGAGACAGTTGGAACGAAGAGGGGATCTCACACTGTACAAGCCGGTTTAGATACGTTATCTCTCATTCTGCCTACCTTTCCATGTCACCTCATCCAAATGCCAAGGCAAAATTCTCAGGCATGCAAGAAACTTGTCGCATTTGCTATGCTTCCTTTTCCATGCCTTAAGGTACACCCCTCGTTTTTCTTTTTTCCTTTCACTGAAGAGAGAGGAAATATCAGTACCAAATTCACTGCGAAAGAACTAATTGCAACTGTTGTCACTACAGAGTATGGATAAGTGGAAATGTTTATGGACACATTCAGAGACAATACAAATGCTGTGTACAATGACAATAAATAAAAAAGACATTATTCAGAATTCTAATGCTTTCCTCAGTACCTGTAATTTATGTTCTTCTTGAGATTCATTCACTATACAATTATTCAAATCTTTCCTATGAATGACAAATACACCACTAAAAGAAGCTAATGGCTAATGTCTAACATTTATTGCGTGGAGAAACTCCATTTAATGCATGTAAATGTCTCTGTTCTATGCTTCCTGGAAAAAATTACATGGTTTAGCAAAGCTTGTTTTGATCTCAATGTAAAAAGAATTCCAGCAGCTCCATTCCCTTAATTGGATTTTCTATGCATTGTAAACCAAGCAGTACCTTTCACTCAGCTGCAAAAATAAGCCAAGCTTTAAAAATAGTGCAGCTGCAGATGTTTACACTATACACTGAATGCCACTAACAGACCCATGCATCTTTTTTCTTCCTCACATAAAGGCTAAACAATGCACTCATGTCTGCTGCTTGTAGAGCATACAGGTTGGGTGCTGCAAGGCACTAAATATCCAGAGTTGTACTTGGGGATTCTAAATATGTTCATACTCCTGGCTGATTGTGCTTTACCGTGTAAACTGAAGTATGTGTTTAAGTGCTTTGCTGGATGAATGTAAAGGGTTTGACTCTTTGTGAGATCAAGCACTAGAAAAGTAGTAGCTTCTTCCAATTCACTTTTCAACAAAGGAAAAGTGCAACATCATACAAATATTCAACATAATACAGAATGCAATGACATACCTAAGAAAGATGTCCTATGTGAAGAATTTTGTGTATATGTAAAAATGTATATCTACATCCACTGCTGACATACGTGTCCTTTAAAGCAGTTATTCTAGCACTGTATGTTATAGTAGCTAGCCTTTGAGAGTGCTGGGATACTTTAAAAAATACACAATTATATGGGCACATCTGTCACCACTGTGACCAAAGTGTTTTCTTTAGGAAATAATACATCATTAAGTTTCAAAGTGAATTCTTTGAATTTGATATTAATATTGCTTTCTTGCAAGCCAGGTCAGGAGAAATAGAAAAACTTGATGATGCCTTTGAAGTATCTACTTAGATACAAGAACCCTGATACTTGCTCTAGAATTAGGCAACCCAGAGGACATATTTGCTACTTCTTGTTACTTATTCAACTGGCAATTGTTTCTTTCACCTTTTACTGATTGTATTTCAGCTGGACTAAAATAATGCATCTCCATTTCCAAAAAGTCTGTGGTCCTTCCCTTATAAGCCCTTTAAAACTTTTACATACAAATACTCTCACTGTCCATTTGCAACATATGTTTTCTCAAATTGATCTTAGTGTACAAGGTGGCTCTTGATGCTCCTTTTCCTTGAGATTTTTCCAGTCTTAGATTTTTGCAATAACAGGAGTAAGATAAATTCCTATTTGTAGCATAGATATTTGTTTTAATGAGTATTTACATGGGTAAATGAGTGCCAACATAATTGAGTATTGTAGACGCCAGATATAATTAAGTGTAACAATAAGTTATGTCACCTGTTTACAAATAAAAGCCATTAGTTTATTATTTAGTTTCTTGAAGCATCTTCTCTATATCAAATGGTTATACTACTACTTCCATACTGTGGACATCTCAAGATTCACTTATATCTACTACCTGGATTAATATTTTATAACAATCAGTTTTACAGGGAGAAGAAAGTGATTCCATTTAATAAAGATGGGAATTGGCTCCTTTCAATAAAGGAGAAACTTCAGGCTAGATTCCACCACAGGTCATATGTAATCCCCTGCTAATTCCACCATATTTAATGTTCAAAGATATGACAGCAGTGTACATAAGTGCTACGTGAAAGAATCTTCACAAGCTTCAGTAAGAGACAAGAAAGGTTACAGCATTAGCAAAATACTTCTGGAACCTTGTTAAGTCCCTAACTTCATCAGATTTTAAAGGTGAGCTGAGACAAGTAATTTGGAGACTAAGCCAAAACAGGGATCTTAATTCCCAAAACAATCATTTCACATTACATCAGGAGATCATCCCTATAATTTTTATTCTACAAAACACCAAAATAAACAAGCAAACAACTGTTTGCCTTTGCCTTGAATTCAAATTTATATTATATTTCTAACATGGATAAATTTGTAACTTGGATAAAACACACATGTAAATTCATGTGTGTAGATGAATTTAGACTTGATGATGGATGCAAGATGTGATGAGAAAAATTATTTATTTCCATTTAAAGATGGAAAATTTTTCTCTCATCAAAGTGAAAACAAATGAAAGATTTTTGTATGACCTGAAGAAAAGCATCTTGATCAACCAAAACTGAAATATCTTTGTAATTAGAATGAATTTTTTAATCTTCTTTTAAAAGCAAAAGGTAAACTTTGCAACAAAATATCTAATAAGTAAAAGCAGAAATATATTCAATAATGTAGAGCACACCTTTTTAAGTATTTGAATGCACAAAACAAGATTTGAAGAGAGCAGGAGCTGAAAACTCATTGTGAAATTTTAAATAGTTCTACTTGTCACAATAATTTATGTCTTACCAAAAACACCACAGCAAGCACACCACCACATCAAAATCCATTCAATGGAAAAAGGCAGGTTGAGCTGGTCAACAGATAAGGAGCAGGTGTATGGCTTAGTCCTTAATTGTGGTTGAACCATAAAACTCAACAAAAATAAGCTTGCAGCCACAAAGATAATCCTGTTTTTTTCTGAAACTCAGTGAAATGAATATATATCAGCCAAAACTGCATATATAGGGTCATGAAATCATTCAGGTTGGAAAAGGCCTGTATGATCATCGAGCCCAGCCTTTAAGCCACTGCTAAACCACGTCCCTCAGTGCCACGTCTACACATCTTTTAAATACTTCATTGGATGGTGTCTCCACCGCTTCCTTGGGCAGCCTGTTACAATGTTTGACAACCCTTTCAGTGAAGAAACTTTCCCTAACATCCAAACCAAACTTTTTCTGGTGAAACTTGAGGCCATGTCTCCGTGTCCTATCAGTTGCTACCTGAGGCAAGATACTGGCCCTCACATGGCTACAACCTCTTTCCTGTTGTAGAGAGTGATACGGTCTCCCCTGAGCCTCCTTTTCTCCAGGATAAACATCTCTAACTCTCTCAGCTGCTCCTTGTAAGACTCGTGATCTAGACCCTTCACCAGCTTTGTTATCCTATTTATTTACTTGCTCCAGTGCCTCAATGTCCTTCTTTCAGTGAGGGGCCCAAAAAATGAACACGGGATTTGGGATGCAGCCTCACTAGTGCCAAGTACAAGGGAGACAATCACTGCCCTCGTCCTGCTAGCCACACTATTGCTGGTACAGGCCAGGATGCCATTGGCCTTCTTGGCCACCTGGGCACAGCTGGCTCATGTTCAGACTGCTGTTGACCAGCACCCCAGGGTCCTTTTCCACCAGGTCACTTTCCAGCCACTCTTCCCCCAGTCTGTAGTATTGCATGGGATTTTTATGATCCAAGTGCAGGACACAGCACTTCCCCTTGTCTCCATAACCTTTCCCAGCCTAAGAGAAACAAAACGAAACAAAATGAAACAAAACAAAGCAAAACAAAAAAACCACACAAAACCAAAAACATAAACAAACTAGACACCCAACTGGAATGCCAGCATTCACTAGGTAATAAGAGTAGTGCTTATTTGTACTTTCTTCTCTTTCAGCTCTGGTGAAAAGGATCATTTTTCATGGCTCAAGAATCTAACAGGAATGCCAGGGCCATACGTTGCTGTATAGTTTAAGGCATCTGCTTGGAGAATGAAAACTGGACAGTTGGAACCTCTGTTATTGGTGGTAGACTTAAATCAAGACTCTCTTACCAATTATATTATACTTGCATGTCACACTAACAATGGCCGCTGTCTCTTCCATGGTCTTGGTGATAAACAACAACTGACATCTGTCTATACTAATATTTTTGACTGATTCAGGGAAACCAAGAAGGAGTTTCTGGATAACAAACCTTATTTCATGTGGTCATTTATGTCAACATTGGATGCCAACTTGAATATGCCCCAAATCTATTGACTTAATGTAATTAATTTTCTCCTGGGTGGCCAGCATATATCCCAAAGATTTCAAGTTAATTCTTAGTGACTGAACAACTAACTGTTTTTCAAATTAATTTAAGGAAATTGTCATAAAGCAAAATAAAATTTGCTAACCTTTCCCTAACTGTCAGAAAAATATAACAATACCTAACATCACTCTCATATTTGAATGAAAGTTACTTTTAATGTGTAAGAATTTCTAATGATTACTATAATCATCATAAAATTCAACAAAGCTGCAAACTTAGGTCTGTTGTCCTCACTGATATTTGGGTCAGACCTCCTGATATGATGAATAATCATAAATAATCAGTAAGAGAACAAAAATAAACCCGTATCTTATGAATACAGTGTGAAAACTACCATGCATAATGGGAAATTGCAGGTAGGGAAAAAAAAAAAACCACAAATGGGAAATCCTGAACAGCATGCTCAATCAGAGCATTTCAATTTTATGCTTGCTGGTGACCTTCCACTAGGTGATAAGCATAATTGGAAAATGTAATGCATTATGCATTCTAGTTTATAGTCCAAAAGCTCAAATTTCCCCTTTGTCCATCAATCATTAGTTCATGTGGGGAAAGGAACAATGTCTCATAGCTAATGTGCTAGTATGTGGCTCCATATGTATTCAAAATCTGTGAGTTTTACCTTAAAATATGTATCCATCCTCTAAATAATAACTTCTGGTATTTGCAAATCTATTCCTTCCCCTCTGCAATCTAAATGTATACAATACTCAGTGGAGATTTCAATTGTGCTTCTGTCCTGATAAAGACAAAGCCTCTTCCATTACCTCAAACTCTTCCCTTAGGACTCAGAAGCTGTCAGATTCATGTTTTTGTCTAGTTTTCATCATTATCTAGAGACAACTTTATCCATGCCAGTAAGGTAATTTTCCCCATAACTAGTGTTATCCCTATTGCTACATTTTTATGTAAGATATGATAATATTGTAGTACACATTTCTCATTCAATTATTTCTTCTTTTCCTCTTAGATTTCTACACCTTTTATTGAGTAGAGATTTACTAGACCCAGTTAAATTAACCTTACTTTAGTCATCTAGTTTTATGACTTAGCTTTTTTGACCTTTACTTGCTAGAAAATTATACCTTTTATCATAATTTTGGACACTCTATGCTCGCTCTTTAAATAGATATTCCCATTTAGATAACCTGATAAAAAGAAAGAAAAAGTCTGCCTAAAAGAAAGTATTAGAAAAGAGAGATATGTCACAAAAGGTAAATTCTATCATGTTTACTTTAATGTTCTCAAATTAGTAGTTGGTTACAAAAGCTTTTGCTAATTTGTAGCGAAACTGAGAGACAAATGTGCAGTAGCTGACAGCAAAACCCAGAAAGAGCTGTTTCCATCTTAGAGGCTGTCATCAGCTTCAGACAGAGAGATCCTTTATGGAGAATTATCTAGATATGCTGCTATTCTCTTTTCCTTTTTATATTTGGGGTTTTTTTAACCCTGATTGACTTCTAAGTTCAAAAATTGCTCAAGCCCCATGATTGTTATCAACAATAAGTATTTTGAAGTGTCAGTCTTGGCATCAGAAGGGAGAAAAATTTACATCTTACTTGCAAGTTTTTATTAGACCATATTCTGAGTGTGTCTAAAAGATCTGTTCCCCTCCTTATTATCCTCTAGTATGAGAAACACTTGCACTCTATTTAGGCATAACCACACAGGTTTTTTTTAATCAGGCTTAATGATTTAAATAGGCACGCATTAAACACCTTACAATAAACAGCTACTGATCCTGAAATCTGAGTATTTCTTTCTATTTATTAATAATTGTGGAAGTGATTCAGTTACCTACTTAGGTAACTATGATTCACTAAGACTATTTTGTAAAAGGATTTAAATATTTTGTGCACATGTATATACACATTACAGGTTAAAAGTAGGTGTTGGAGAGAGATGCTAAAGATCTAACCATACAAAGCAAAAGATGTAGATTGCAATCAAATATCAGGACTCTGTGGCTATGTACAGCTGTGTTCAAAATAACTTTATGTAACTGCAGAGACAGACCAATAAAACTTTCACCTGGGCTACAGTTCAACAGAAGCCACAAATGAAAAAAAACCAACAAACAAACCCATTGCTGTTAGTAGTATATTTTAACAGTCCGCTTAATACAAAGTATTTTAGTCCCAGAAGATACTGTCTAGGATACTCAGGATGCAAGAACTTGGGCATGTTGTGGAGGTGTGTGAAAATACTTATTTTTGTCCTGATTATATAAGAAGAATCTGTTGTCAAGATGAGCAATGTATTTTAACACTATCTATAGAAGTTAAGGTCTGCAGTTCAGCAAAGAATTAGCCATGAATGTCTCTTACATGAGTAATCACATCAATTTCTGTGGAACTGTACATATGCACAGTATGACTATAACACAAGTTTTCAGGATCATGAATCTTAATATGATGGACATTTTGAAAAACCTATGCTAATGGAAGCAATATGATGACATTACTATATTTTAATAGTTTCTTTTTCTTCATTTAGCCTGATATTTCATTAACACACAGCCTAAACTTCCTTGAATTCTTTCTCAAAATGTGAGCTTTCAGAAGGGCCATGAAAGGGCCAAATGCACCTTGTGTGAGGGCCTGACTCTGCTAGTTACCAAATATATTCTGCTACTCAAAAGGATTACCAACACCTGGCTGCCTAGTGAACTTTCTAAAAATAAATATATATATATGTATCTAAAATGAGTCTTGCAATTTATGGTATAACATTTATGTTGGTAACAGTACTGAGGAGAAGTAAGGCATCTAAAGTTCTAAGCTTTAATTAAAAAGATAAGTTCTGACATTGTTTTACAGGGACTTAACTGACATAAGAGTAAAAAACAGAACTAAATAGGTCAGATAAATTTAATATTTATGTAAAATTGGAGTTTCAAATGTTCCAATATCCTTCATTCACGTACAGTATAGAGAAAAGAATCACTCTTTAAGAAGTTGCCGGTACCTTAGTTCTACAATAAAACATAAGTTAATTTTAATGTAAGACACTGACCCTGCATGAAAATACTCAAATACATCATTATGTACAAAGTTAAAGTCTGTTATTGCTTTAAACCTGCTTATTGAAATGTATGAACATTTGTACATATGAACATACATATGCATGTAAGTCTTATTTAACTGAATAACAATTAAATAAACTGGAGGTAGAGAAGTTGGCCTCTTAAAAGAACTATACTTGATAAGATATTGTGTCCCTACTACTGCTTTCTGAAGGATCACATCAACACATTATTTTCAGTTTTAAAAAGAAACAGCACCACCTTGTATCTTAAAATAGAGCTACATCTATTCAGTATCTTAGTGGCTGTGTAACATTTATATAAGTATCCATAGAGACATTACTATTAATGAAAAAAGTGTATATACTTTTGTATTAGAAATGTCAAAATAGAACATTTAGCCTTGAAACCTTGGTTCAAGACAAATCTAGTTTTAGAAGAATATTGTTATGGGGAATTCTATGAGTATTTAAGCTAAAGTATGTTTCTTTTCATTACTGAAGGCCCTTGAATTTTGCCGTTTGTAAAACAAAAGATTAGGTTCAATTTGCATTATCCACAGGAACATAGTGCTTGGTTTTGTTAGCTAAACGGTGATAGATGTAGGTGAAAATGTTTCCAAAAAGGTCTATATAAATTATTCATCAAAGATATTCATTAGCTGATACTTGCTCTGCTGCACTAAGAATGTTTATCATTGAAAGCAGAGATAATGCAATATGATGATGGTAACTAGCTGTCCACTACCGAGTAAAAAGAATTTGATTTGGGGTCCACAGCTGAAAAATTATTTTTGCAAATTGCATAGTGAAAATGGAATAATATATTAAAAGTAAATTATGAACTATTTGTAAACCACACTTAAAAAAAAAGAATTATATTTTTAATTCAAATTGTTTGCAATTAATCTTTGAAAGTATTAGCTAGGGAGAACTATTTCCTCACTTATCCCTATTGTGTCATGGTTGCTAAAACAAAGATGGTTGGAAAACTGCCCTTAAATTTGATGTATTTTTATAAAGCATTGTGTTAGTCAAAAAAACTAAAAGATCCCTTAGTGGAACTCATTAAAATTGCAGTCAAGTGCCATGTCATGTCTTGTTTTGTTTCCTCCCCGTTGCTTACAACATCCTGCAGAAGGGAAGAGACATTTTCTTTCACTACAGATTTTGACTTTTCTACTTCTAAATACTGATTTTTCCTATGTCACTCATCTTCCAAGCTGTAAGAGTAAAATTTGACTGTTATTGGAGCTGACTGAACTACTGGAACAGACATGTAATAATTTTTAATATTCAGAAAAGAGTGTGAATCTGACCTCAACTGTTGTTAATATCAACATTTTAAAACCTCGTAAATGTATCAAAATCTAGTTAATCTCATGCCTGTAAATACTCTTGGACAAATTCTTAGGCACAGGATTTTCTGAACGGTCCTTTTCATGGGACCTGTAGAATATGTAAGTTTGAACTTGAAGGAATTTCAAAACAGCTAGAATTATGATATCAACATAACTGCAAGTGCTGACCCTATTTTTCACAAGGCAAGGAGTGGTCAGAGTTAATTGAGTAGGCATATTCCTGAGTAAACAACCTGTATGATATGCTCAGGGAAAAAAATTGTATTTTGATTTCATGGCTTGCAGAAATTAAAAGAAAACTGATGTGACATATATGCAACCAGTTCAGCTGAACAGAAAGGCACCAGGAGAACTTGGCATTACTTGTAAGTCATTCAGTTTAAAAGATTAGAGGGAAAACAGTAGATAACATGAAAAGAAAGATTAAAGGAGGTTAAACACAGTGAGAGGGGGGATACAGCAGAAGAAATGAAATATATATAATCAACATTTTAATTAAAAATCCCAAGAACAAGAGTTGTGGCATCATCTGAAACAGAGAATGATTTCAGATCCTTCCAACATTCACTGGAACTACAGCTACATAGACCATTCCTCACGCTTTCTGTATTTTCTACTAGAAATATCCTCATTATACATTTCACATGATTTTATCATCTGGGGAGAGATTTTTGTTGTTGCTGGTTTTTAAACTTGCAAGCATTTTAAGAAGGCTTAAAGACCACTGGCTTTCAGACCACTTTTGCCTGAATGTGAAAGTGCCTGAATTCGTGCTGCCCTTCACTGCTCAGCCTCAGGACCCAGTCATGAGCTCTCTCATGTAGAACCACTTATAAGCTGCTCCAGTTCTGTGCACAATGGAAGTAGAAGTGCTATCCCAAAGCAGTGCATAAATCTCTTCAATATCCATGAACCTATAGCTGTTTTCAGAACAATCCTAAAACATGCCAAAGAGGAGAAAAAAACTCACCAAACCGAGTGACAGTGAGAAACATGACGAAGAAACAGAAACCTGACACAAATGTTTTTCTCTTCCTTTTTGTAGGAAACAGTCATGGAGCTCATACATTCATCTTTGACAAGAGGATTGTGTTCCCAGTTCCAGGATTTTTCACACAGTGGACCCAAAAGGGTGGGACAAAAAAATTTTATCAAATATGGATATCTTAATGCACATCCAGGAGCAACTGTTGAAGATACTGAACAGCAATTGACTGTGTCCATTTTATAACATTTTTATAAAGAATGCAATTCTTTTAGATGCATTTAACCACATTTAGATTTATACGGTGATATTTCTACAATTCATACTTTGCAGGAGCAGAGCTCTCAGATTCACAGTGATCCCCACCCTGCCTCTTTCAGTAAAAAACCTAAGGTATAGGGAATATATTAAATCCCCTGCTGTGAATACTTTCAGAATTTTTAATAATTGCTTCTTCCATCTTTGTAAAAGCATATTTACCATAATAATGTTTCCAGCATCCATTAGTATTTAGTCATGATTCTGAGACTATAATTAAGCATTGCCACCTTATATTTTTGGGAAAACTGAACAATTTCTAAAACATTGCGTGATATCATATAGTTTCTGTGGGGTTTTTCCATTACCTGGTGTATTTTTAGGATGTTTTTTAATCACTGGAATTACTTTTTATTATTGCTTTTTCCCAGTTATTAATAAATCTTACTCTATATTGATAACATGTATTAGCTAACCAAGATATTTTTGGGCTAGTAAGCCACTAAATTTAAATAAATGTAAGTACTATTTTTCTAATAGCCTGAACCAAAACACGAAAACTGAGACAGAGGCATCCATTTATCCACAGTCCTTTAAGAAAAAATCATTCAAGATAATGGATACACTACCTGCTGGAAGTAAAAAGTGGAATAAGAATGTTCTGAGGCTGAACCAGTGATGCTATACAATATTGTGTTTCAAAACAGTTGCATGTTAACTTGTGTTTACTTTTGTTTACACTGATTAGTAGTCTACAGATGATGTTACTGCATGTTTTGATTCTATGAAATGCATTTGATTAACAGCAGAAAAATACACACAATTTTTTTTTAAATTAATCAATCCCTGAAAAATGTGATTAATGCTGTTATTTGTGTATACCTATACAGAGCATATCTATCTTAGTTGCAGGTGGTGCCGTATTCTATCCCTTCTACTGAGGTGCAAAGTATGAATCTTCATAGAACTGTGTTTCTTATAGCCCTTGCACAAGCACCTATCCTTCTCTTGTGATACTAAATGAGTAAATGTGGCTGCAGAGCCCCGTGGTGACATAGGAGAGCAGCTGACTAGGAAATACACAAGTCTGGTGAAAGCAGTGACCCAAAGAAACTCCATGCAAGTGAAAGGAAACATTTTGCATTCCTTCTCAGTATGTTCCCCTTGAGCAGCAGAACATGAGTTTACAGCTCTTAATATGTGCAGGTTCAGTTTCCTCTCCATGTACAGTTCATTCCAACATGAGCACTCAACAAAAGGCATAGCTGGTTTTCTGGGTTTTTTCCTCTCTACAGTACTAGACACAAAAAAATAAAAGGTTAATAGGAAGAATAATTACAAATTGATGCAACAATAATTTCCCTTGGTAGAGATGTTCTACTTTATCTTTTCTTATAAATTCATTGTATTATTAGTGTGATTCCTGTATGAAATCAAATCACACTGTATGAGAGGAAAAAATAAATACAAATTTGAAATTGGAACAAGCACTTTAACAGATTTCGGAGGTGGTTTGTGTGCTTTTGGTATTTCTCTCACATCAGGCTCTGGCAAGAAGCCCAAGGTCTGAATGGCTTTGTACCTTTTATTTATTAAAATACTCTGGAAACAGATTAACTTCCTTTGTGCATTATTTATTATTGTTTCACCTGCCATCAAGAGGAATAGCATGCAAACTGATGAATATACTGAAGTTGGCCTACTTTCAGTATAATGAAACCATAGATGCTTGTCATTCAACTTTTGCAATACTGCTTCACAAAACACACCTTTTTGAACTCCTACAGAAAAATTACAGTGAGAAAACGATTGTATGAGGAATAAAGGAGCTCATCTTTTTCTCCTGGTTTGATAGCTGGGACTGCTCTTGGAGTCAAGTCCTATGTTACTTGTGAGTGAGGTCTAAAGCATGAATAGGAAACTACAAAAGATCATTTCAAGGTATAAACCAATGGAGATATGAAGATACATTAGCATTTCTATTTGAAAGGTTTTCTGTGCATTTCCCTCTTTAGCCTTGTTCGTTAAGGAAACAGGTCTTACTTCTGAGGCATTATTGTCTGCTACCTGGTTCTCTGACTTTACACACGTGAGATAGATGAAGAAAAATTACAAGGAATAATTACCGAATGGAAGAAAGTCTTCACTGACCACAAGGATTCTGCCCTCATCCAGGTTTAGCAATACTTCTTAGAGTGAAAATTCCAAAATATATAATGTACATCCCTATATTTGGAGTTATTCCAAAAGTCAAGTCACTGTCCAGAATTTGTCCTCGTAGGTTTAGCTTTTCTCTCTTTTTATATCACAGACAGATATATCACGCTTGGCTTGAGTAAAAGCAAAATGAATAACCCAAGGTAAATCAAACTTTCTTCTAACACAAGCATACTGTGGCTGTTTTATGTATGCTGTACATTTAGTTTTTATACTGCTTTTTGTTTTCTTCTCAGAAATCAATCTGCCTGGTTTGCAATCATTTCAGTACTTATCTCTCTGAACTACCTGCCTAGAAAAGCTCTTAGAGCTGTCCATATATTTCTGGTATCGAGATGCCTGAATTTAGCATGGAATTCCTGCCATGACCTGGTAAGAGCTATGCAGAGATTAACACTTCATTTCTGTATGACTTCATTCTTTAGTGCAAGGAGACAAAAAATCCCACATGCCATTCTCCCTTGAGATGCACTGAATGAGTTCATCTACAGTTTACTGTCCACAATCACCCCAAGGTCTCTCTTACTATTCATCCTTTTCAACTTTATCCTTTGTCTAGAATATTGTAATTCAGACAAATTCCTTCATGTACGAAGGGACTGAATTTTTCAGAAAGCCATATTTTTCATCCAACTTCACATGGTTTTAAAAATATTTAGTTCTTATTTTTTAGAAGGGTTGTTTCTTGCATATTTTTTCCCTCATTCCTCACTGCCTTTCCCTTTCTTAAATATGCTTTCCCAGAAGTGCCACGACCTTGACTGCAGAGCTCAGCCGTGGTGGGTCAGTTGGAGCTGGCTGGAATCAGCCATGTCTGGCACAGCACAGTCCTGGCCGATCCTGACAGAGGCTGCCCTGCAGCCCCCACTGCCAACACTTGAGCACAAACACCCAAAAAACTAAGAACCACAGATAGGCTAAAAAAATATGAACAGCATAATGACAGTGAGTAAAATATTAGTGTCTAGGTGGCAGGATTTTTTAAATCAAAATATTATGCACACTAGAAATAGGAAGAGGAGTCAAAATAAGAGGGCAAATGAGAAAAGGAAGTAAAAGTAAAAAGAAAAAGGACAATTTAATGGAGAGCTTGTGATGCTCTGAGCAGAAAGGATTTAGAGAAAAAGGTTAATTGGTAGAAGAAATGGAATGATACATCCACCTTCTTTAGGAAAAGAATGGAAAACTTCAGCCCCAGGTCTGACTGTCAGAAAAGGCAGGAGGTGGCAAAGAAAACTGGTTTGCATTCTTAACCAGATCACCTCTGAGCAAGCGTTTGCTGTAATAAGTAGAATAAATAACCTACATTAGAGAAATTTATGTTTTCCCTGCTGCTTTCCATCACAGTTGATAGATGTTCCCTTTAGATTTTCAAGTACTTTTAGCCTACACATAAAAACAGGCACTTTATTAAATTTTACCTGTTTGTTCTCTTTTAAAGATAAAAGTAAATGTAGTTTGCTAATATCATGCATGTTAGCATGCCCATATGCTCGTGGACACCCAGGTATTCCTTTCAAATAAGACAAATGCATCTCTGGGGGTGTTCTCTGGGCAAATCATGTGTAAGCTTTATAGAAAACTGCATTAAAATATCCAGGCATGATACTCCCACTTTCCATAAGCATTATCAACAGTTCTTTTTGTTTATTTATTTTATTTATTCTTCTTTACTAGTCCTGCATTTCTTTCTGCTCTGCTTGCTACCCTTCATTTGAACAAGACTTTCTCTCTGACAGTTATCCACCCCTTGATTCCTTGTGTAGGCAACCTGAAACAGGATTAACAGAGGTTCCAGGCTCAGAAGATGTTTTCAGGACTAGCTGATCTTCCCAGATCCTCAGAGGTAAGTGTTTCTTGGATAGAAAATCAGACAGGAATATGAAGTTAGTGAGAACAATATTATAGAGCTGTTTTATGTCAGCAGGCAGGAGTATACATGCAAACTTACAATTTGAAAGATGAAATGTCTTACAGATGGAATTTGACTGGGGAGTCTGGAGCACCACTCTTAATCCTGATCTCAGATTCGAAAAAGTATTTTGGGCTGCTTAATGACAAAAACAGTAGTATCATATTTAGATTTAAGTTGTTCTAATATTTATAGAGAGAAAAGTGACTTAATTGAACTATTTTTTCCCTCTCAGTTCTTTATGGAGAAGAAGTTGCCTATGACTTTAATTATCATCAATATTTCTTTTGGCCTGTGAGCTAATATAATACACACAATACTTCTTTTATAGTGGGGAATTTTAAAGTAATGACAAATTAATTTTATTATCCCTTTCTACCAGTGAAAGAACGCAGGTATACAGCATGGGAGTGATGCATCCAAAGATGTGCTGTAGAATAATCACCCAATGAGTCATAAATTTGCTTAAGTATAATTATAAAAATAATAATAAAGGTCCATATATTCCTCATTTTCACCAGCCAGAAATAAAATCCAAACCAAACAATAAAAAAACCCCAACAATCAAAAAACCACTGCTGTTATTTCATAATGCACTACTAGGTTTATTACATTTCTGTATTTTCAAGAACTGAGATCACATCAACAAACACATCTTCCCGGGGGAGTGAAAAGCTCCAGTCCAGGAACTGGTAATGCATACCACAGTGCTGTAGGCTATGCATGTAGTTCTTCATGACGTGGAGGATTAATGGCATTATTATTTATATTCACTGTAAGAGTAACTGTACATCAATATAATAGTGGATAAGTAGCCATTGGCTTCTGCATCTTAAACATTAAGGGTGTTGTTTACCATCTCTCATTTTCACTGTGTGTTGCTCTGTAAAACAAATAGTGTAGGCAAAAAAGACGTCTTGAAATATATACATGTATTTTCAAAGCACAGCAGGGAGAAGGAAGGTCACTGAACAATGTAATTGATGGCAGTAGCAAAATGTTTTCTAACCTGCAACATTGCTAGACTGTGTTGATCACAAGTGCCAAATCAGATCAAAGTATAGAAATGCAAGGTAACACCCTCTATTGTTCATATTGATTGCATCAAAGGAAATAGAATGCAAATTAGGAAAGCTTTGATGAATGGATAGGCAGCCAAAAGAAGTACAATAAAGTGCTGGATTTCTCCCTCCTAGCAGAAGCATACACTGCATTACCCAGCTAATCAAAATGTGCACTGCATATTTCAGCAAATTGAAATCAATTGTAACATGAGATAGCCTTTTATTTTATTCATCTTGACTCTACTGAATGATTACCTTCTGCTGTTCAGCAACTTTCAGAATAATGCACAACTCAGTGGACTTACTTAATGCTTGTGTGTTGAATCTTTACTTTATTTAATGTATTTACCAGAGACTGGTGGTGCTGAAGACTGCAGCCTCATATGCTACCTTGAAGGATATGTGGGTCACAGCTTCACCAGACAAAACTTTGATTTCTCTGCCTGATATAAAGTTTGCACAGTGCTGGTATCTCATTCTTAGTCCTTACAGTAGAGAACAATGGTTTTACCATTTCTGCACTTCTGCCAGCCAATTAGTGGGACACCACTGATCGTGTAGTTTCACAAAGGCAAACAAGCTTCCCACATTGTAAAACAAGAATAAATTCTGTAAAAATTGTGGCCAAATTACTGGCAGCTGAGGTGTACAGTGAAATGTAGTCAATTAATGTGATCACTGTAAATCATGGTTACAGCTTGCTGTGTAAATAGTCTATAACAATCAAAATAACAATACAAGTGACTTGTTTTAGCAGTGGTACAAACTGTTGTTGATGGTCCATGTACTGAAGTGTGGAAATTTTACAGGTAAATATACATCAGAAAAGAATTGTTTAACCACAAAGGCAATGCTTTAAGTGACATACAAATGAATGACTAGGTTCAAAGTGGCAGGTTGACAGAACATAATCAACCAAAGAAACTCAATGACAGAGAAAAAAAAAAGCCGAAAGATATACAGCAATTAATGAACTGTGAGACATTTCTAAACAAAAATCTAAACAAATGTCTATCATGAGCCTCTTGAGTTGTACTCACAGGTCTCATAGCCTCTTAAATTTACTAGTCTCTTTATCCCAGTGAGATCTTATAACCAAATAATTGCAATCTATTTTTTCTTTTCCACAGCATACTTCCCAATTAAGTAATCTGTCAAAATTCAGAGCTTCAAATTAAAATTGTAATTTTCTCTAGTGAATGGGAAGAAATTTCCCTAGAAAATATGTCCCTAGTTTTTTTAAATAATAGTAGGCACAAGACCCAAGCCTCTCTTTGAAATCAATGTTGCCCTGGTGCCCCTTGGCTGTCCTGCCTGGTGGACCAAGTGCTGGCAGCCAGGTGCTGTCCTGATAGACCCCAGGAAGACCCTGTTGCCCCAGCTGCAGGGAAATCCTGACCCATGAGTCACCCAAGCAATTATACAAGAAAAAATTCTTTGGCAAGAAGGTAGTTAAACATCATGGCAGGTTTCCTCTGCAGAGCCTGTATAAATTCCATGTTCAGAGGTGTTTCAGAACTCAAATGGACAAATCCCTGAGTGAAGGACAAGCCCATATTGCAACCTAGAAGCTGACCTTGATTTGAGTGAAGTGTTGGAAGACACAACTTCTAACCACACTGAGAACTGGCAAAAAATTTCATGTGTGTAAATTAAAGAGAAAACTCAAGATAGCCACAATTTCTAGCATCTGATTTTAGAAGGAACAGTCAAGTCTGCTTATAATGCCCTAAGAGGTATACTGAGGAATCAGCCACAGTTCTATCTTCAGTGGAATTGTAGTGCTTTAAGCACTGCAGCATAGGAATTGGCTCAGTATTTGAGTGTAATTACTTAGATAACTACATCAGGTTTGTAAGTTAAAAACCCAGATCAGGAAATTCTAAAGTTATCTTTTTCTATACATATGTATTTTTGCAGATCTGAACCTTAATGACTACTTTCTTTCTAAAATAAACTGTAATTATTTACACTAAAACTGAAAAAAGGTCACCAGAAGGAATATTTGCTCTGTTTGAAATAGTAGGTGATTCTTTGTGTCTTGAATACAAGATGTATGAATTAAATTCCTAAGTACTGGGAAAAAGAGAACATAAAAAGCCTTAGTTGGTAGCAAGCATCATGCCCTGCTGTCACAGATACCACATTTTATAGTCTCCAGTTTGAAAACAGCTAAATTTTTTCATCCTAGTACTCTCAGAAAACAGATCCAAAACCCGAGTGCTCCACTGGTCAGCAACATTAATCTAATTTTCAGCCTGGATTTATTCATATCTAGTTCAGACAAATCTGCTTCTGTGCCAAAATGATTCTTTAAAGGGCATTTCTTCATTCTACAGATATTTTTAAACAAAGCCATTTTTTCTCATCTTTGCTTGGCTAATCAAGTTAATCTCTTCCATTAAAAGTAGGGCCTCCTAAGTGTCTTTGTAGCCCTCCTGCTCTGCTCCAGTCCCAGTTTAGCTTTCTGGAATATGTCTGATCAGGATTTTGCACAGGAGGGGTCTTACATAGCAGCCGCACTACCACTTCCCATTTTTCAGAATCAAATTTTGCATTTTTAGAAGTGAGTGCCTTGGTCAGCTCTAACTCAGCCTGTGGATCAGGTAGAACACCTGAATACAACCCATATGCAGGTGATGCTCACTGAGGTTAGAACAAAACATTCTACTATGGATCATCAAGGGCCAGACCTAGCAGTTTATTCTTTTTAGTTCCATACTTTTTTTATTACTTCACTTTTAAAATTTATTTGGGATTGGGTTTGTTTGTTTGTTTAGTTTCTTAATTTAATTTTATGAAGTCTGCAATCTTCCGCTTTGATAATACCTTCCAATTTTTGTATAAGTATTTAATCAGCACAATATTTTGTCTCTAAAGGAAATATTTAATATGAAAGAGCTGAAAGATGCTCACCTTGGAGACACCTCCAGCTGTCCCATGCTTCAAAGCTTTACTGATGCCAGAAAGACTAGTTAAACCCTCCAAGTTCTGTTAGTGATCTGAATGGATAACCAGTTTTACTAAATTACCTATGGGTTAGTTGGACATGACAATCTAACATTGATAATGCATACATAAGTGGCTTCAGTGGAGGTTTAGATTGGCTATAAGGAAAAACTTCACCAAAAGGTTTGTCAAGTGTTGGAACAGGCTGCCCTGGGAAGTGGTTGAGTCACCATTCCTGGAAGTGTTTAAAAGACGTGTAGATGTGGCACATGGGGACGTGGTTTAGTGGTGGACTTGGCAGTACTGGGTTTAAAGGTTGGGCTACAATCTAAAAGATCTTTTTCAACCTAAATGATTCGATGATCTCTTTCTACCATTACCATCAATACTCCAACTATATTTTTCTTTTCCTTTTCTTTCGTGCCATTCATTTTTATACCCCTAAGAAAATGCAATTTGGTTTAGAGTTCAGATTTTATCCCCTTTCTTTCTGCTCCAAAGACAAGCTCTTGCTGATTTGGTCTTTCCAAAAATATATTTCAAACTTATATTCCAAAAATTACTTTTCCTCCTTAAATATGCAGCATTGGTTGACTGACTTCAGTGGGCTCAGGAGTTGGAAGTGTAATTGAAAATTGTAATTGAAATTCTTACAGTATTTTTATGCCAATTAAGAATAAAACATTTTTGTACTCTTATATATTTTTCTGGAGGATGAATTCTCTTATGACCTCAAGTATATATTTTTCTTTTCACAATAAATTCTGCCAAACTCAACAAACATTATTGCGTTTTAATTGAGAAAAATAGTAGTCTATTTTGAATGAGTACTACCCATTTATGAATCATGACTATGGGCCCAAAACAACCATTTGTTTTTGTTAGTGCTAAATGAAAGGAGAAAAAAAAATTATTCTTTCTCAAGAAAATGTAAAAATGTGCCCTCTGTATTAACAATATGTTTATCGTTACATAGTTTGCCTAATGTCAGAAAAAATCTAAGTACATCTATCATTATTACATGTAGAGGTTTACAGCTTAGGTCATCTGTCATAGTATGTGGTTATTATACACCAAAGGTCAGATCTATATCAGGAAAATGGAAAATTCATTTTCTGTGCATCATATTTTTTCGCACTTGACTTGTTTCAATCCAAAGTGTTTAATGTGGACTTTTACAAAGTAATTATTCATGTTAGAGAATATACTTTTAAAAGTTTGCTGAAGGTAATATATGAAGGATAATGAACATCAAACTAGAGGGTAGTTGATGAAAAAATTGCTCTCTCCATGATTACACAAGGTGAGGGTACCGCCCTGTAATGTTTAAAGGAAAGAGGAGGTATGTCAAAAAGGCTAGAAATAGACAATTGGCTGTAAAAATATGCAGGCAGCAAATAATGGTTTCCAAGTACTTGCAAGCCAAGAAGAGTTCACTTCTGCTATATGACAAAGGACAATTAAGTATAGAAATACCAGCAGACAAGTGATTGTGCTGCAAATCAAGATACCTGCGTGCTTTGGCAGATTAGTCAGCTGTTTGTGCAGTTGCTTGTTGCCTATGGGACTCCAGAGGATTAATTACACTGTGGCAGCAGGCCTCTTCGTTACTTAGTTTTGTCTGTACGAGAAATTGAGGGAGCAGCAGTGAACAGTGGTGCTGCTGAGACCATAATAAAGACAGACAGCGAGAGACAGGCATGCCCTGTCAACACAGCCTACAGACCACAGTGCCATCCCAGAAAAGGGAACTGGGGACCAAATCACACATTTTGCCTGAGTTTAAGGTTCAGTTCTGTTGCTCCAAGATAAGTTGCTCTGGTTAATTGAAAGCAACATATGTACATAGAATAATAAAGAATTCTAGATGGTGCCAGAATCGTTATTGTTTTAATCCAAAGTACAGAACATTAGGCCAGATCAGCAGCTGATGTAGATTTGCACAGTGCAGCTACATGGACAGCTATATGAACTTCCACATAATGAGAATCGAAGGACCTGACTTTAGGAGCTATGACTCTTTGATTCAAGCCCAGAGTATTTTAAGTTTTACTTAAAATGAAAATTCTAAAATGAATAGTCTTCACGAGGATGTTAGTAAGCTTCTTTGCACAGATTCAGGACAAATGATCCTTTTATTAAAAATCATAACCTTTTTTAAAAAAATAGAAGCAATAACTCTTATAATTGTGAATTATAGTTATAAATATTTATTTCTATATTATGCAAATGTTTCAGTCCACAGAGTCCAATCTGGTGCTGTGATACAGGTTAGGTACATAGGATGAACTGAATTTTCTAGTGAATGTAATCATATTCATACTGTAGACTTACATCCCTTCTGAGATTGTTTCATGCCCATGCTCTTGGGATTCTTCCTGTCCTCCCAGCCAAAAAAATGTAGCTGACTGTTTCTAAATAGCTTCCATACATACTTCATCTAGATCCAATATATGCTTTTCGCCCCTGTTAAATCATTTAAAAGACTATTATTAGTATAGCTAAAGTAAAACAGTTTGTTTATAAGTAATAATGAATTTTCTGTAGCTATCTCAGTTTGCTTTTGGTTAGTTGTGGTATAACTTTGGGCTGAAAGACCACATACTCTTGATAGCCTCAGTTTTGATAGGGAAGTATCACAAAAGAGCCACAAAAAAAGTTCTGAAAGATAATGAAAATCTTGCAGATCCTGAAAATAACTGGAAGATAGTGGCTTTCTGGGGGACTAAAGAGGATGGGCATGCAGCAGACAGTGGAAAACTGCTGTATGTTTGATGAAATAGCAGTAAATCAAGGAAAGAGACAGAGGTTACAACATCTATGGCACCAGATGGAAGAATGACTCAACAAGTACTAGGCTCACAGTACTTTATTTGAAAGGAGATTTCAAATAAAGAACAGAACGAGAATTTCTGTTCTTGACTCTTTAGAGGCTAATAATACTTATTGCAGAAGACATCAATATATTTTCCTACCTATATTGTTAAGCAATTCTAAAGTCACTCTGTACCACAAAACCCACACTTGGGCATGCCAGAAGGCTGCACGTGCTGGCAAGCATTTTGTTAGTCTGCAATTTATTTAGTGCTTTATTTTTTCATTCTGAGTTTCTTAAGATTTTTTTGGTTATTTTGTGGATTTTTTTCATCTTTGCCCCAGTGTTTTATCTCTTCTGTAGTCTAAGGCACTAGAGGAAGTAGACGAAGAATTTTCACATGATGTCTGGCAGCAAAGAAATGAAAAGCATCACACTGCAACAAATTTAATCTATTTTATAGGCTAGGTATAACAGGAAAGAGATGGTATCTAATGTACTGTGAAAAGTAATGTCAGGAAGAACAGTTAAAAACTATTCAGATCCCTTTTCTCTACATCGAAAGGGGCTTTTACTCTTTTAAAGGCATATGCTTTTTCAGCTACTCCTTTGAATGCCTTCGAAAGACTGAAAAGTAAGTATAAAGAAACTTTGTATGTGATGAAAATTATTTTTTTTTACTTGAAAACCTTTCTCAAAATTAGCAGAATATGATGAGCTTGTGAGCTACACATTTATAAAGAGACTTGTATGACATTCTAGTGCTCTAATAGCCATAACCAACTTACCATTTCACTCGGAAAGGATAAATTTTTATTTCCTCTCCCACTTTTTACACCTACTAAAATGTAAATTCTGAAAATTGCTTCAGTAATTTCACAAGCTGTACTTACTTGAGTGTTGAGCCTTTTAGAAATATTTTAGGTGTCTAATTCTCTCAGTTGAAAAAATTACAGTGTCAGCTGCAATTTTCATAAACTGGAACCAACAAATACTCATAGTACCCTGCTTTAGTTTTTTATTATGGCAGCTGTTCTCAAAGCTGCAGCAAAGTGAATCATCAAGGCAGCAAAGATACACAGGGGCTGATGAGAACTACTACAACAAAGACATATAAATTAAATAAGTAGGTAATGAATTTCCACTAGTTTTGTAGGTCTTGGCTTATAAAATATGGCATCAAGCATAGGGGCTCATGGCAGGGAAGCATGATAATAACTAGATGACTAGAAAAAGTAACTGGGTCCAGTAAGATAACAAACACAAGGATTTCTGGCAGAAGATCTGAAAGGCAGTGTTTAATGTTGCTATCCCCTCTTCCCTCCTTTAGAAGTGCAAAGCTTTGATCAGTTTTTCATAGGTGTGAGGTTAAATAATTTCCATAATAAGAGATTTCACAACATTGTATATTCTTTTTTTCTAAGTCTGCAACTACATACATACGATATCTTGCAGTTTTAGTCTCTTAAATATGTATTACACAAACACACAGATACACGCACAAGAACACATATTTCATAATATGTTCTCTGTGACCATTAATAATAATAAGCATTTGGTTTTTCCACCAAACCCTTGGGAAGTGACTGATGGCAACAATCTGCTGAGTCTGGAAGGTTGGCCTGTTCTTGATCCTGAAGAATCTGTACTGTACCACTCCATGAATAAATATTTCAATAATCCATAAAGTAAGGTTAACAGAAATTCACTCCGGAGTACCTTTTAGCAGAGCTCGGAGTCCTGAAACTATTTCTCTCATACCAAGAATAAATACTTCACTGTCTTGTGTATGGTATCAAACAGAAGGTATTTGCTTCTTTACATATACAGCATTTTATTTTTCATGGATATTAGTGGTTTAATCCTATCTAATTTGTTCAGTCTAAAATAACTCTTAATCTAAAATGGGCTTCTTTTTTTTAAGGAAAACCAAATCTTTCTCAATAAACTCAGTGAAGAAATTAAATTACCTGACTTGTGCTAGAGATAGCACAAATGTCCTATCAGTTCTGTTGTGAGATATGAAAGTGGATAATTTCATGTATGTACTGTAGATAAACCACAGAGTATATGATTTCTACTTACCTCTGCTGTTTTACCAAATGCATCCATTTAGCATTAAAATGGGTAAATAAAATCTCTTAAGTTAGTACTGTGGGACAGAGTAACAATGAATTGCACTCATCCATGTTTTTCCTTATGACATTTTATATGTCTGGGTATGTTCTTACACTGGCTAAAATCCTACTATGTACTGTACTCCATCTTTATTATTGGAAAATAATCTGAAAACACTGAGTGCTGTAACCCCTGGGAGCAGGAAAATATCAATAGCCAGAGAAGAACAATCTGCATGCTTGCAATACAAAGAAGGATATATTGATTGCAGGGAGTTCACCCAAATTAATTGTGCCAGCCAATAAGAAGACACCATCAATTATTTGTTGAGCTTGAAAAACATTGGTGTTATGAAAAACAGACTTCTTCAAAGAGTAGAGTAAAATAAAATGCTCACATGTGGAAGAAAATTGTAGGCAAACATAAGTAACTGTGAAGTATGGCAGCTACATAATTGTTTAAAACAATTTTGTTTTATTAAAACACGATAAAATAGGAGGCAGAAAGGAAATCAATTAATAAACAAGGAATCTAGTAGTAAGTAAAAAAAAGTGCATAAATTAGAAGTTTATGTATAATACACAGCAAGACAAAAAAAACTGAGTCAGAGTATCTAACTGATTGTTTTGACATCTCTTTAAATGAAAAGAAGGTTTGTTGATGACTGAAAGCAGGGAAGAGCAAAAGCTGAAAGAAGTGAGAATGATTTCCTATGAAGAAAAGAAGACAGTTATTTTTACAAAAATCTACCATAGACACAGCCAAAAGAGGCACTAGAGTCACTTTCTGCTTTGGAGCAAATGGTGGAAGATACAGATCCGTTATAAGAAAATGAGCCAGGAGTTGTAAGCTGAGTTTCATGTTTCCATGAAACAAGAACTGGAGGAAAACTGACATGGTAAGCGGGTTCTGGAAACTGTATGCAATGAAATGTGAATGCAATAAAAAGGGATGCCATACATGGTCATCCTAGTCACTGTCAGCTTTGGTTAGTATTAGTACACATTGATTTACCAAGTCTACCTTTGTTGGAAGAGGTGTCTCTGCCCACCAAAAACCAGCACATTGTATAAAAAAAAAATTGTAATATGAAAAAATTGTTTCAGTTGCCCAGCTCAAAAGCTGTTGTAAAAGAGATATTTAATCTAAGATTAATTTATTTATGCTCTACTGCTCTTGAACACAAAACCAAAACCACCTGCAGCTAAGATACATAGGCAGACAAACAAAAAACTAGATATAGTTAATTTGTTCTTGGTTAGTAATTTAGCTGAATTTCACATATCAAGATTTGTATTCAGTGTCCATAGGAGTACAATTCCAGTATATCAATATGTTTAATGATACCAGACCTCAGAATAGGCTTGGATTTGGTGTGCCCCCTAATGAGAAAATTAGGGAATTTGATTTTCAAGCAGCTTAGTAGCAGGCCATCAACACAAAATTAAGTTTCTCAAAAGTTATTCCTTGTAAAATGCTATCCCTAAGCGTGGGAAATTTCCCATTTCCACCGCTGAATTTTCATTTGATGCCATTGTGGATAGTTCTGCAAAAGAAAATTTAATCCAGTTTAACATTCTATGACATAAAGTATTCATTCATCTAAAACAAGACAAAAACACTCTAGTATCATATGTTAAATTGCAACCAATGCCAAAGGCAGAAAGGGATAAAATATAAATATAATACTTTTAAAAATAATTCTTTTAATCATGTAACTTTTATGCAATCAGCAGAAAAACTACTTTACTACTAAGCATTATTTGTCTTAGAATTTGATCTGAATTATCTTGATGAGAAATTCAATTATATGTTGAAACATCTGTTTCAGAAAAATCAGAAGGATTTGCATTTCTTGAAATATATCTGGAAAACAAAAATACATACCAACTTTCCATCAGCAAATGAAATGCCTTTACTAACTGAAACTTTTAGAACTTAAGCAATTTTGCATTTTGAAAAATAAATTTGAGTGACTAAATCTAATCACTCAGACCAGTGTAGATGTAACTGTAAATCTGTGAACTAAAAATATAACATTAACTGCAATGGGTAACTACAATAAATTCCAAAATACTCTAATGTTTGCCTTAATAAAACCATTAATAATGACAGCAAACAAATGTGTAGCACTCCAGCACATAGAAAATGGATCACATTATCTTACACTTTATGACATGTATGCCTTTCCAAATCTTTCTGTTCTATAATGCAACATGGTTAATCCAATATTGTTCGTTCCCACCTAAGTATATCTTCCTGTATGTTTCTGCAGGCATCCTTTTTGTGGGAGATATAGATGAGAAGAATGCAATATACCTGTGAACAAGCACAGATAAAATCATTCCTTATTAGGAAAAATAAGCTGGAACAGAAGTGAAAGCAGACATCAAATTTACAGGCATCAAAACTGACAAAAGCATGAGGACACAAGAGAGGATCTGAATGTACAGAATGATTGACCAAGGGAGTAGAATCATTGAATAATAGAATCATTTAAATTGGAAAAGACCTTTCAGATCATCAAGACAAAGAGTTTACCCAGCACTGCCAAGTCCACCACTAAACCACATCCCTTAGCAGCACATCCACTTGTCCTTTAAATACCTCCAGGGATGGTGACACAACCAGTCTCCTGGGCAATCTATCCAGATCCCTCTGCAGAGCCTTCCTACCCTCTAGCAGACAAACACTCCTGCCCAAATTGGTGTCATGTGTGAACTGACTGTGGGTGCACTCAATACCCTCATCCAGATGATTGATAAAGATACTAAACAGAACTGTACCCAATACAGAGCCTTGGGGAACATCACTTGTGACAGGCTGCTAGCTATCAACAGAAGAGAGAGTTCGAAAATATTTGACTACGACTAAGTAAATATGTTCAAGGAGGAAAAAAAAAAAGAAAAAAGCTAAAATAACCTCACATTCTAAGCAACAGTAGAGACAAAATCAGAAAATATTTTGTAATTATTTTTTTATATTTTAATAACTCAAGATATTTCCAGCAAATATTATTTTGAAACTATTGTAAGTAAGCCTGTCTATTTACAGGTGCAGTAGTATTCCTAGACTGAGTTTTCCCAAACTCTTTTCTCTGATCAGGTTCAAGTCACACCATATCTGTAACATACTATTGTTGAAAAATAAGATCCTACCTTAGAAATCAGTCCAACAACAAAACCTTTGAAGGTCAGGAAAATCTTGTTCTGTTTGATTTGGTTTTCAACCCAAATGGGGTAACTGCTTTTGAAACTAAACCATAGCAAATCCAAAATTATCAAAGTAGTGATGCAAGTGCAGTGATTAGTTTCCACTCCAGAAGACTGGAAATCTTAATGGTCTACATTAGGGAAAAAAAGCCCTTCTTTAAGCTTCACTCTAACTCACAGTCACACACGACCACACATATAACAATAGTCATGGCTTATTTCTGAACAGAGCACATTAGCAGGGTATTGTAATAAGTGTATAATGATCTTTCATTAAATGAGAATAAGCATAATTTCATGTAAAGAATCATATTCAAGGGAGAAGCTAGTGTGTCAGTGATTAATTTTTCTTCAGAAATGAGCATTTTTTGTCACTTAATGTGATGGACAATAGATATGGATCATATAACAAAATGCAAAAATACGTTCTGTGTGCCTTTTTAAAAGTGAGTAAAAGGTTTATGCTTGGCAAGATGAACAACTATCTAGTGTTAGTTAAAGCACTGAGAACCAACATGCCTTTCTTCCTCATTCAACAACAATAAGCCTGCACATTTCCAAATACAAACTTAGCTTTCCTTCTTCACATGAAAAATGTATACCATTTAATGAAACATATTTGAGTCTGCTAATAATTTTTATGCAGTGGTTCACACTAATAATTCTTAAGGACCTACTTTAATCTCTAGATACTTTAACCTTTTAGGGACTTAGATACTCCTGTGTGCAGTTCCAGGCCCCCACATCAAGAGAAACTTTGAAGTTCTGGAGCATGACCAGAGAAGGGCAATGGAGCTGTTGAAGTGTCTAGAGATCATAGGAGCAGTGGCTGAGGGAGATGGGGGTGTTTAGCCTGTAGAAGAGGAGGCTTGGTGGGCCCTTATTGCTCTCTACAACTGCCTGAATGGAGATTGTAGCAAAGTGGGGGTCATACTCTTCTCCCAGGCAAGTATCACAGAATCATGGAATCACAGAATATTCTGAGTTGGAAGGCAACCACAAAGATCATCACTGAGAGGAAAAGAGGAAATGGCCTTAAGCTACACCAGGCGAGGTTCAAGTTGGAGATCAGGAAGAATTTCTTCATTAAAAGGGTTGTTAAGCACTGAAAAGGGCTGCCCAGGGAAGTGGTTGAGTCACTATCTGAAATGTTCAAGAAATGCCTGGACACGGCATTTAGTGATATGATTTAGTTGACAGGATGGTATTCAGTCAAAGGTTGGACTTGATGGTCCTGAAGGTCTATTCCAACCTCAGTGATTCTATGATTATATACCTGTAAATCTTTTTATATTTAGAAAAGAAAGAAACAGAATTTACACTATCTTTCTGACAGAAAATTTTGTTTCTTCTAATTCTGCTAAGAAGGACAATCCTGTATGTATAACCTTTACTTAGGTATTAGTTTCATAGAAAAACAAAATAGTTTCAAGGGACCTCTGCAGATTGTCTAGTCCAACTGCCCTGCTCAAAGCTGGATTAGCTAGAAGAGGTTACTTGGAGCTGTGTACAGTTGGGTTTTAACTCTCTGCAGGGATGGAGACTCCGAAGCCTCCCAGGGAAACCTGCTCCAGCGTTCAATCACGCTCACAGAAAAAAAAAATGGAAAATGTTTCCTATTCAGACAGAACTTTTTGTGTTTCAATTTTTGCTCTGTTTTTCTAGTCTCTAATTGACTAGACACCACTGGCAAGAGTCTATTAGTGAAAATAACAATAATTTTCTCAGTGGGAACAGAAAGATACAAAGTACACTTCTTTGACAGAATTAGAATGATAAAGGTAACCTTTACAGGGAGTGAGAATAAAACAACACTGATAGGTGGAATTAGCTCAAGAACAGCGCTGAGCTTACCTAGTCTGCTTCACAGTCTATATATAAACAGATTCTTCTCTGTCGAGTCCTTGTAAGGCCACAGTTGTAGCCTCGTCTGAAATCGTGGGCACCATACTTCAAGTCCCGATCAGTTGAAACAAAGCATGAGGAAAAAAAGAACGATGAGAGGTCTATTGGCAGGCCCTCTCAGGAACAACTGAATGATCTCGGTTACTTAGCCTGAGGTAGAGAAGGCTACAAGGAAAAGAGATAACTACAAGATGATATTCATGATATACACATTGTGTAAATATATTTTTTTTCCTAAAGAGATTTGTTCTTCGTGCCTGTGGCAGACAGAACCAGGGATAACTCTTCTGCATTGCAGCAAGAAGATTCAGATTCAATATTAGACAAATGGACCTTTTGCAAAGGTAGTGGTGCAATGTATTATATTGCTCTGGAAAGCATCAATCTCCAAAACTGGAAACGTGTGAAAATATATATTAGGAATGACATAAATATGGATCCCTGGTGATCACAGTCTAAATGACCTCTCAAAATTCACAAAGTATTATGAGCCCACAATATTAAAATTTAATAAAAATGCACTTATTAATTATACATGCATTTAAATAAAGCTAATCTGTACTGATTTAAAAATAAATTAAGAAACATCAATTTATCTCTTGATGAAAATGAAATGAAACACTGTTTAACCAGAGGAAGGACTAAAATTATTATGGATCCTTAAGAGTAAAAGCTAAACCTGGATAAAATTCAGAAACTATAACTTATGTGATGTTTTTCTTAAGACCTGAACTAGAAATATATTACTCCCTGAGGAACAGAGTAATAACTGGAATCAGTTCTTTGTCGCAGAATTAAAGCAACACTGCTGTATTGTTGATGCTGACCGAGTATTTTAAGCTTCCTTAATCTATTTCTTCCTAGATCTATGATTTATGACGTCTGAGGCCTGAACTTTGAATTTCCACCCTAACAAGCAGGTTTATTTGCACTCCTTGGTAATAAAAAAAAAAGGCCTTCAGGCCAGTAAGTATTAACTTCTTTAAGCATACCACATTGCCTCACATGCAGCCTCCTAGAATTTGTGACAGAAAGAAACACTATTTGAGGTCTAACTAATTTCTAGTCTTCTAAAACAAATCTAATTTATACAGTCAAATGTACCTTATTTTGTAGCTTAACAGTTATTTTTAAAGGCAGCAGAAAACTATCCTTCTGAATCAAACTGGCTTCTGAAATGCAATGCAGCAAAGAAAAACACAGAATTATTTTTCTCCAAAATGACTACGAAATAAGCATATCTATTAATCTTAGTTTGTCAAACACCACACATATCAATTGCCTTTCTACTAACAAACTACAAATGTCAAAATTTCTCTATTATCTCTTAAGAAATATGACATAGAAATTAATGGAAGCATTTTTTTATTACAGAGACGTTGGACTTCTACAAGATGGGTATTACAAACTTTGAGTCTGGGATATAGGGATTTGAAATCCATGTGCCTGCAAATACGTATGTCCACATACATGTGGACTTCAACCTGAAGAAAAGATGACACTTTATTTTCTCTTTAGAGATACCAAATTGTGTTAATGTCATATCAGAATTTCAAGACAGTCATTTGATTAGATGCATTTCTCTAAATCGTACAAGTCTACACTGTTTTATGTCAGTTACTGGGGTACAGACACCTCCTAGAGAAACCTAAGTTTTGTCATTATGTTGCTCCCAAATCTTCACTTCTGCTTTTAACTTAAAAAGGAAAGACCTTGGGCCACTGAGGTGTAGTTCAAAGCAATGGACAATGAAAATTCATACGAACGGGTAAAATCTCCAAGAGCACCACAGCGGGGAACTTATCTACCATTATGATGATTCATAGCCTTTCAAAATGCAGATTCAGAATACCAAAACTGAAGACAGCATTTTAGCTAGAACAAGAGGGTTTGAGCTAGTAGCTGCATCGGACTCCCATCTGTGTCAATAAAACACAAAAAGGACCATAAAGCCCCTACTGTTATAAGATTTTACAGGCAGTGGGCTACTTCCCCTTGTTTAGCAACACTGATGGGTAGGTAGCCAGTGGGTAATGGAGAACTGACAGGCGCGGAGAAGACCCCTCATTTCTCTCTGTGCGTACCCACATTAGGAGGAGGCTGAATTACACTTCTAAGTCTAGATTCACCACTTCAGCACAGAAAAAGCCAAAGCTGCATCACTTGCTAGGTTCACAGTAAATTTGACTGACAGTCTTACTCTTACAATCAGTTTGGCATCAGTATCAACTACCTTTCTGAAATTCATCAATTTCATTAAAAAAAAAAAGTACGTGTAAGAAATACAAAAG
The DNA here is from genome assembly GCA_013399875.1 of Gymnorhina tibicen. Taxonomy (NCBI): domain Eukaryota; kingdom Metazoa; phylum Chordata; class Aves; order Passeriformes; family Artamidae; genus Gymnorhina; species Gymnorhina tibicen. The sequence goes on from VXAZ01000546.1 coordinate 165,235, forward strand.
ATACAAGATGTTAAATCCACTCAGGCATATTAAATAAAATATATGTAAGTGCTAGTATTACAGACAATAAACCAAAACCACTTGACACCACTGTTCAAGTGCTTGAAATTTTAACAATGGATTTACTAGTATAGTTTAATATTAATTACTAATATAATTACTAATATTAATTACTAATATATTGATAATACCAATTCAGCATATTTTGTGATTCTGCAATTTGGTAATGTACTAACATAGTTTAACACAGATGAAACAACACACTTTTCATTAGTTTCATAAGGGGCTAATGCATTTTGGGAAAGTGAAATCAAAATTATAATCAGAAAAATATAAAAGGAAGGAACAAGGGATAATTTTCCCGAGATGATGACTTACCTGTAGAACTTTGTGCAAAAAGAAACAATTTGAACAGACTTTCACCATTTTGGTCTCAATACAGCAGTGAATTTTTAAAAAACTCATTAAATGAGGTTATCATCAGAAGATGAATGTGCACATACCCTCATGCATTTAATGTGCCAGATTAAGACAATTTGTAAGAATGTGTGCTGAAAAACGAGTTAGCATTCATTTTAATTGAATGAATGGGTTATGGAAATGGAAGAAAAGATAACCAGCACTTTCCACATTTGACCAAAGACTGACTGCAGTAGGAAAAAACCTTTTCAGATATTTGGGTCTTTAAGACACTAAATAACAGAAATAGATGACTTTGACTTGTAAATATTTACATCCTAGATGTCACAGCAACACACAGACACAGACCTAAAAAGAACTGGCAAGATAAAATTACTTTACTTTCAGACAAACATGTAATACATGTTTATTCCAGCAGGATCTTTGAAAAAGAAACTGCTGGTCTCACCACTCAAAAAGCGCATTCCTGAAGAGTTAAAAAAAATATTAGAGTTTAAGGACAAAATAGAAGTTCATCCAATGACTAATTAAAACGACAGAACCATTCATCTGACTCATTGGTTAGTCACAGGACTTTAAGCAGTAAAAATAGTGTCTCATTAGTCCTTTACACATTTATTCCTTATTCTACTTGATATTGATAATTATTCTCTTTCCTAGTGTACAGCAGGCACTTATTACACTGGGAAAACTTGGAGAATAAAAAGTTTATAAAATGTCTGTCAATCTCTCCCACATGTTAGGAATGAATCATTATAATGGACCATGAGCGGCGGGGTGACTGAGTGGAAGCCTGTAATTAACTTTGCTTCATGTTTTATTGATAGCATTTACTGTTTTCTGAGATCTGATCATGCATCTTGAGCAATGTGCAAACCTATAGATCATGCTGTGCTTAGATACCCTGGAATTGGGCGATATATGCAGAACAAAACAGATTAGATGGAAAATGTACCACATCCCTTGTGATCTGTATACACATTTCAATTCTCTGATTTCTGCCACCTGTTTGATGTTGTTTCTGTCTCAAAGCACACTCGGCATTTAATATGAAACATGGAAGTCAAAGTTCTTTTTTACTGTCTTGGGCCAATATTTACTAATATTAGTCATGGACATGCTGAGATGGAATAAGAAAAAAATGCCTATTCGCACTTAAAAGCAAAAAAATCTCTACTTTGAAATGCTATAGACCTAACACTTCAGAGCAAATTTGGAGCTGCAGACAATTTGCAGTTACAAACTTGAGGAGAGATGAATGGGTGTGGATGAGCCTTCTGTTAATCTGGAAGCAAGTCACCCACAAATTGAGAAAAATATGTTGTATTTTTTTTTTTTAATATGGGTAATTTGGCAAAGCTAAAAACAAATTTACAAAATCCTAAAAGACCCTGGATTATTTAGAAGCAGATGGTGTGAAAGGCATTTGAAATCCCTCTTGTAAGTTGTGTTCTGCTTCATATACACAATATGAGCAGAAGCTCACAAACAAGGGTCTTCCTCCAGATGGTTTTGACCCCAGTCTTCACATCTGGTATCACATTCCTGATCCTGTGGTACTCTCCTATGATACATCCACTTCATGTTCCTAAAATTCAATGGCTTTCTTAACTGTAAAGCCTCAGTTAGAGGAGGTCTCTCTAGTGTGATAAACAAAGCAAATATTAATGGAGGAAAAAAATCACAGTACAACAGCGTAATTAAGGGCTGCATTACAGACATGAAAGAAAGAACTTAAAACTGCAGAGGCACAAGTATTTCTGAATTTCCTAACTATTGAGTGGTCAATTTAGCATACAACGTTATTCCTACAACACTATTTTATGCCTGTGCTCTTATTCAAATTGAGCCTTGGCTAATGATGAAAGAAGAGGAAGCAAATTGACAGACAACACTGTGTCACAGTCAAATCTAAAATTCTGACTATATGGAAGATCCTCTTAATTAAAAACAAACTGATAAAAGAAGCAATGGATAATGGGAAGCCTTCTGTCAGAAACACTGGTTATATTTTGGTTTCACTGACAAACCTGTGTGGACTGAAACATAGTTCTGTCTATTGGCAGCCACAGGCAATCATAAAAGCATGACTCATGTTTTAGAAACTCACAGACTGGTTTAACAATGACAAAGTTTACAGAAAATTTTACATTTACCTATCTTCTTTTAGTTCTTCAGTTTTATTAGGTCATTTAATTAGCATTTCCAAGCATTCTTCTCTCAATATGACAGGCAGATTCTCATGCAACGTCTTGATTCTGTGAGTGAAGGGTTTGTGACAATGCGCTAAAAAATATGAGCCTTGAAATGAAATCCCAAGATGGAAAGCATTGCTGCAGTTTTATACTGGTTTGAAATAGTTTTTCTTGATTTAGTACAATCATTAGGGAATTTTTGCTCTACTCTTTTCAATAAACAGTTCCCCAGTTTGACAATCTATGCTGTTTACAGTGACTGTTAATAGCTATCTATCAATAAGTCATCTTTTCAAACAATTTAAAAGTCACACAGCCATATATGTCATTCAACTTGTATTACAATCATCTACTGTGAGTTATAAAGCACTGAACATTTCCTATGAGACAAAACAGCTTACACAGTGAAGGCCTAATCTATTTTGAATAAATTACCAACTTCATGCTATGAGTTATTAAGTTATATTAAGAGTTAGTAAGAGGCTGCAGAATTAAGCCCAGGTTTACAAAATACGAAAATCTGCCAAAAAATTTCTGCCTGTATAATAACTTTGACCAATATCTTTAAAATTACTTTTAAAAAAAACCCAATTAACAAAAAAAAAAACCCACCAAGCAAACAAAAAACCAAAAACAGAAACAAGCAAAAAAACTCCTTAGTATATACATATTTATTTTTTTACAAATGTTATTTTTATTTAAGGACAGTTACAGCCAATGAGTAAGCACCTTCTTCACCCCGACAATGCTAAACCAGATGCGACCACATAATTAACTCTCATCGGCTTACGCAGACCTTATTCGAAAACCCCTGCAGAGATTTGGCATAATGGTCATAAAATAAGAATTTTTCCTGTAAGGTTCTACTCTTGTTATATTTCTCACATGAATGGAAAATACTGATTTTTTTAGCCAAATATGGAAAGGAGAGAGATGTGGCTCACTGTGGTCTGTAGATGGAACTCAGAATAATGCTAGTAGTTTACTTTTGACTAAAAATTCATTTAGATGCTTTTATAAAATTTTCTAAGCTGCAAAGAAGAACAACAAGAAAAGCAAAAGGGTTATCCAAATTGGTTTCCATGACTGAAAAACATAGAACAAAATGATTTCCCATTTGGCCAATGAGATTTTTTTTTGGTTAAAGAAATATTTCAAATAAGTCCAACTCCTGAAGTGTTCAAAAAACAGCTATTGTTTTATATATATTTGTGTGTGTATATATATGTATATGTACACACACAGAGATCTTTTGAGTTGTTTCATTTTAAAACCTGAGTGTATCACAGAAAACAATTACTTGTATTAATTTCTCACGGGCATCCCTTAAAATGCAAATAACCTTTCAAAATATACTTCTTTCCACAACTTTTTTCAAACTTCTGATAAACTTTCAGGAATTTTTAAAAGCAGTCAGTGTTGCAGTTTTTCTATCCCTTCTCCAACCCACAGCCTTTTTCTCTTCTATATAGAACAAATGAGGGAGATGCTATTAGCCATTCCAGTGTTTCTTAGTTGATGCATTTGCCAATTAGTGTATGAAACATCCTCTGAGAGCACTATTTAATTACCGCAGATATTTTGATGATATCATGAGATCCCAGCCAAGCCTCAAATATTTTTAAAATTACCTAAGTAACATTCTTATTTTTCTTAATTATTAGCCGACTCCTTCTGAAAAGCAGGGTCTCCAAATTAAAGAAATGCAATAGATAAAATGTTATTTTTTGCTGCCACAGGCAAAAAGATTTTCCTCTATGAGGTTGTGTCAAATAAAAAGCGCAGTAGGCCACTAATAGCCATGACCTATGGCAGCCTTGTTGTACTGTGTAACTGAACTATTTCCTTTTCTAAATCTCCAAACATGCCACTGAGAATCCTAGATCAGCATACATGGTAAACAAATCACCAATCACCCAACAGCTACTGCACTGTCTGCTCCAGAATGAAAGATCTCTTCCCTACCTTGAACTTCTGGACCTTGGTTTTGACCCTGTCTGAACTTTCATTGTGTTAACAAATGATTTTGATGGTAAAACTGTGAATCTACATACAGGCTTGGTGAGGGAAACACATCAATAAGTAATTACTAAACTGAGTCAGGTTGCTTGACCCAAGCATGCAAGCTGTCTAAATTTATTTCCTTCTCCCCCTTCCATACTGTCACTGCAGCTTTAATTTCTCCTTCTCCTCCATGAATCCATTTATACTGATCGCATCAGTGCTCTTGGCAATTTATTTAATATTTCTGGTTTTCTTTGCATGAAATAGCTCTGCTGGAATTCCTGTTTATTTCTAATTTCATTATGTTTCCACTGTTGTTTTCAAGCAGCAGGTTACAGTTGATTAATAAATCTGAAAACAGATACATTTAGTATAGGAAGTGTTTGTAAATTGATACTTTTTTTTTCTTTAGCAACATTTTGAAACTCTGTGTTATTAATGAAGTTGCACAAATAATTACCCTTAATCTCATATTCAGGTAATTACAAAAATAAAATGAACATCTGTTATTACAAATGCATAATGCCAAGTCATAATGTGCAGGTTAGGGGTTAACACAAGCAAATTGGACATGGTACATAAACACAAGATAAATTATTGTATGGTAGTCTAATTAGGTTCCAAGCATTATGTTAATTATATCAATTCAATAATTAAAGAAAACAAGCTCTTTCTTTGGTTTCCTATTCAAAATTTTCTGTGTACTAAATTATTTTGTGTCAGCTAGGGTGGCACTGGACCATAAATCTGGCAGCAGTGACTATATTTTTAAAATCTAAGAGAAAGTTTAGTCTATACGTTAGATTTGAAAGATATGTTTTGCTAATTAAATGGGGTCAAAAGTAAACAAGATTGAGTTAAACAGGGCATAGAAAATCCACTTGTTGTCTGTCCAAAGAATTAAATGAGATATTTATTACCTTAAAGAGATTGACCTAAAGTGTTACTCTGCAAAATTAAATTAGAATGGGATAGATTTTCTAAGGACAATCCTAGAAAAAAACCCAGAAAATCCTATCATATAAATACAGGGCTAAAAATAACTTTTAGAGATTTTTTTATGCATTTCCCTTCATAAAAATACAATTTTTTCTGTATTTCCTTTTTACAGACAGACAGATTTTTAAGAACAGTTTAGATTCTGACATAAATATAGACATAATCTGAATGTGCTGATAGTGAATATGAAGATGTTCTACCAGGATATCACCCGAGTAGTCTTCTCTACCCTCAAAGTTAGAAGATTAATCCTACTATGTAATCTATCTCCATTCTGCAGTTAAGTCAATTATCCTTGCTTCCTGACATCACAGATTTGATAGAAGTACAGGGATGCAACCTATAGCTTTTATAGCTATAACTTTAAATGTTAGCCAAAATGAAATCAAAATCATGGACCTAACTGATATATTCTATCCAGTCACTTAAATATATAGAGCAGGCCCTTTCAAATACATATTTTATGGTATTTTCACCTCTATCTGCAATTCCTAACAAGATCTTGTCCATTCAAGTTCTAGAGTGGGCTTTTTGGATTTTTGCTCCTTTCCTTCCCCAGTTTTCCATTAAATCATGAGATCCCATTCAACCTGGCCTTGAACATTTCCAGGAATGGTCATTAGTAACAATATACTATGCATCTACTATTGTATTTCAGTCCTATATCTGATTGAGATATCCTCATGCATCTCAAATGTACAAGTTTCCTACATTTAGCCTACTGAATTAAGACCAAAGCATAACTTCCTTTCTTTTGCTGGGTTATCTAATTCTTGCAAAATTTTGGACAGAGTTGACCCTATGTTTAAGATCCAATTGCCTAAAAAACCTTAGTGTTTCTATGTGTAGACGTATCCCAATTTCAGTCCCCAAGCAGAATGCAAGCTGGCCTCCAGGAAATTAAGTCTCTTTATCAATAACTTTGCATTACAATTCAGGATTGCACTTCAACAAAAGCAGTTGAGAGAAGTGACATTCAGATCTTCATTTAAGGACAGATTTTTTCACTTTGTTCATCTGAGTGAAATTGTAGTGTAAGTTCTTTTCTGACAAGATAACATGTACTACTTTGTATCTCCATTATATTCTTACTATTTTCTTCCTGTCTGTTAGTACCAAAAACTGAGGACAAATGTCAGCCATCTTTTACATGATATTTTGAAAAACATTCACCACTCTGTCATGACATGAAGATTATTGATGTTGCCTAGTCTTATATCAAACCCTTATCCAATCAAGGAATCTAGAATACCTATCAACATCTTCTCTTAAACATCTCATATTGAGTTTGTACAAAAAGACTGTAAATGCACCCAAAGTGTGTTGCCACTGTCAATAATGAAGCCATTAGAAAAATCAAACCAGGGGGAACAAGAGAAAACTTTTTTCCAAGATTAAAAAAAGAACATTTCCCAGACTATGGTACAGGGCTTGAGATGTAATTCTTGAGATGCCTCAGAACAACTAATATTAAAGGAAGTAATATTTCGGTTATTATTATAAAAAACTAAATGGAAAACTGAGTAATACAAGGAAAGATGATTCAGCACTTGTTATAATAAATTTCTTTTATGAATTGACCATTCTGTATTTCATTTCAACACTTTGATATATAGTTATTTGTATGTTATATTATTTATATCATCATTGCTTTCTTAAGTTGAAAGGCATAGGATTAAACCAGTGATAAGCCCCCAGTTAAACACAGAAATCCAGGGGAAATCAGGCTGGGGTTTTTTTCCCACATTTTCACTAGTGTTAGTGTCAATAAAGATCTAGTCTTATATCTCTTAACAGCATTTATATTCTAGATGTCAGCTGAAAAATGCCTTCTTAAGTTATTTGTTCCCTGTATAAGTACCTTCCATTCAGTTGGCCTTTGCTGGCCTCTCAAGTCTGGGCCGGCTATGTAGGAAATTCAAATACTTATTTTAAGGTCCCTAGCTTACTTAGACTTAGTTCTAGGCCAGTTCTTTTTCTTAGAGCAATTCAAAATGTGACAGAGAGGAAAACCTGCTCCTGATCTTTTGATTACACTGGAAAATAGTTGTTTTTTTCAATTTACTCATGCAGCATTTCTGAGTTCTTTCCTCCTGCAGAGTCTGTGACAGGAAAATACCCCAAATTAGACAGCAGATGTCCTCTGACTTCTTCTGTCCACTCCTTCCATCATAATAGCATAGATGTGCCAGTTACTGCTAAGTCCTCTTTTAGTTACTAAACACAGAAGATACCAGAGCACATTGTCAGAAATTGTGCTCAGTCTGGCTACTAAGCTGGCACTGAAATAGGAGAGGAACTCCAAGTACTGAGGCTAGAAAACTGCATTATTCCTGAATCAGAGCATAAGAGAGAGATGATGCTTTGCCGTAAAAATATGCCGAAACAGAGGTAGAACTGAGCAGATTCTTTAAAAATTGTGGGACAAGTCTATCATATGTATTATGTGGATTCTTCCTCAGCATGGGAATATTATTTATTATTGGCATCCCTATTTTTTGTCCCAAAATGAGTTTATCTGCCACTATAATCAGTACCAATCACCGTAGTTGCTAACACCAGATGTTGGATATAATGGTTGATTAGCCATTGGTTGCTATTTAAAATGGGCATGTGCCATGCAGAACTAGTATGTAGCTGACACAGCCAATATTGCCTGCCACTCCTTAACCATTCAATCCACCACATCATCTAAATGATTCATTAAAATACACTCTTTTTAATTTATATATATTGATGTATGCATTAAAACTAAATGTATATAAATAAAACTATATGTACTTTAAAAATTGCAACATTATCTACAATGATGATTCTAAATATAATATTTCAGAGAAACTTCAATAATAACTGTACACTAACTGTCTCAGGCAAAAGCCTGCATTGTTTATACTACCATGAAGTTGTGTAAAGATAGAAAAGTCCACAGCTTCTTACTATCTTTGGGCCAAAACACCTGCTGTAACAGAAGGTAGGTACATTGATCACATTGTTCTGCAACCATGTACTTATATTTTTAGTACATGAAATCCCAGACTTGCAGGGATTCCACTTTGGTCCACAGTCAATATGCTGTCAAAAAGACAAGTCTTAATGCTGAATGCCTGGGCAATTTCATGTTTCATCATCCAAATATTTCAGAATTGTGGGAGCCAAGGCTTATAGGACTCGGAATTATTTTGATGAGACTTTAAATTCTGTACTACCTGTAAAAAAAGAAAGAAAAATCAAATGTCTTAAAATGAAACAAACTTGTGAAAAATTACAATAACATGCATTAAAACTTACTATCCATTTCCTTTGATTTGTGAACTGCAATATTAGGGTGACCCCTTTCATGTATAACTTCATCATTAATAGCTCAATTAAAATTTACCATATTAGTTTTCCTCTTTTGAGAAATACATTGACAATGAATAGCTTGCAATGGTTTTCACTACATTTATTGTGTGATGAAATAATATGTTAACCCGTCATAAGAAGTGCTTGGTATAATAAGTATGATGGGATTAACCAATGAAGAATAGTTTGATTGGTTACTCTGGTTTAATGGTACAGAAATGAAATCATTCCTTGCAGAAGTACATTGGCATAAGAAACAGGTTTTTCATTTTTCACCAAAGGCAAAATCATTCCTATTGGTGGCTGGATGCACCAGAGAAAAGGGAGGAAGCAGAAGGCACTGGATGTATTGACAGTGTACAAACTAGGAAAAAGGTGTGTTCATGTTTCACATGTTCCTTACCCCTTGTGCCAGGCAGAATCTCTCACACAGTGCACTGCAGATCCACTCCTGTACACACACACATATTTCCTTTAAGAAAAGGGGTTCATAGGGAAGGATGGAGCATATCAAGATCTCAGAGCAACACACTGATGTCTGATCAACCAGTTCAAACATTTCTGCAGAATGCCTGGCAATGGTTCAAAATTCCACTGAAATTGTATCTCCTCAGAACAGGTTGATAGGATGAGGCTTAAAGAATTTGTTTTACATATTTATGGAAAAAAATAATGTTGGATGGATGAAAAAGTGAAAATTAAACTCCTACTGTGAATCATTGCTAGAGGACCTGTTTTGAATGGATTCAGAGCAGTAGCCTATATCTACATACTCAAAACTGCTCCTTGCACCATGGTCTCCGTCATCATCGACTGCAAAGGAAGCCTGAAGGCACTTGATTCCCTGGGCTAAATTGACCATTTGTGAAAACCAAGCCCTGTCTTTCTCTTACTAATATCCAACTGGAGTTTCAGTGTAAAGGTAAAATTTTAAAGACGAATGGTCCGTACTGTCCCACATTTGATACAATGGAAATTCGTTGTCAAGGAAACAATAAGAACTAAATGCTTCCTAAAAAATAAAGAGTGCCAGAAAGGAGTTGGCTGGTTTATTACTATCTGCGTGCTCAATGAGTGAGCTTTTGAGATCCTGCCTATGATTTGAGGACAGATCAACCTAAGTCTGCTAGGTCTTCATGATGCAAACATACCTGACAGCACACTGTGCATGTTGTGTAAGTGAGATTGAACTGTCTTTACACGGCATGATGTACTTGTTTTTTTTCTTACTCAGTGCACTATTTTACCTAGTGTTCTATAACAACAACTATCTAATGCTTACCTTGCCTTAGGACCCCCATCACAGATTCAAGCATCCACTGTTGGGAAGAGGGATACAGCAAGGAGAATACTGAGGGGTTTTTTTGTCAACTTGCTTCCTTCAAGCATCATCACTATTATGCTTTTTTAAGTTATTATTGTTATGAGAGATGTCATTATAAAACACAACTTGTGATGGTAATTGTGCCATTAAGGTCTCTAGTGGAACATTAATTATTGATCTTTGCCTCAAGAACATCAGAATGTTGCATTAGAGCTGCAACGAACTGCTCACCTTACAAGCATTCATCTGAACTATGTCATTCAAAGGTGACAAGGTTTAACCCTGCTACTATATTCAGGGCACTCGAAAGACTGCAGTTGAATTGCTAACACAGCCTAACCTGCCTAACATAAAACAGGATAACTGACAGAAATAACCTTATTTTTGGACTGGATATTTTTTAATTCATTCTCAGTTTCTTATTCCTTGCTTTCCTTCTAAGTTCCCTTGCTTCCTGCAAACCATGCTTTTAGCAATAAGGGTCCAGGAGAGGGTTTATCACTCTTGTTGAGTGGCACTCTGGTCAGTTCTGTTAATACCATTCAGGGATGAAAGAGCCTAGCAATAAAGTCCTAGATTTACAAGCCAGTTGCCTTCTCTGGTAGGAGTTCTACCTCAAGTAATTAGTGGTATCCCTGCAGTGATATGGGTTGAAATAAGTACAAATATGGCAGAACCACATTCAAAATAAATCACTAGGAAAAAGTAAGGCCTCCTCCCGCTGCAGTGCCACCAGAAAAGCCTCTCTTCTTGGTTTTTTTGAATTTTGAAGTTTCCCTCATTAATTTGAGCTACTGAAGAGTTACATCCCTGCTGATACAGAAACTGGTTGATGTGTTGTTTTGAAATGTAATGTCACATAGCACAGCCATCCCACTCTAGCCCTTGCTTTCATAGGCATATGCCTTACTATAAGCATTAGGAACTGACACATGGCAGGATTAGAAAAATACTTTGGGTATCTATCTTTTACCCACCTGTGACTACATCTAATTTCATTTAACTTTTTTTCCTCTGTCCCCCTAACTTCTGTCTCTAATAGAGAGCATAGAATATTCATATCTGCCTTCTTATTAAGTTTTTGCTGACTTTGAGAAACATCTTTCCACTTCTGGCCATTCTTAAACCTAACAGATTACAGACTGTACTTTTCACATTCACAGAAGCATACTATAGAAAAGTAATTTTTCAAACAACACTTTTCTTACTGTAATTGCCTTTTGTCTGTCATTTTTCCCCTTGATGACAACCATTAAAAGAGTACTCACTGACTGATGTGATTTTGGTCAAACCTGGCCCTATAGATGATGCTTTAGCATCATGCTTTAACCTGGGCAGGTGAAAAATCAGTCCACGGGGCTGGAAGATTAATTGTCTTAATGCTAGCATCCTCAAATTGCAACTCGTCTATTTTGGGACAATGCTGTTGCTACACTGTGGCAGGTTTTCAACAAACCAAAAAAATCCACAGTAGCAGAGAATTTAGTTCTGATACATGTCAGGATGACGATTAGATTAGACCAAGACATCCTATGAGAAAATAAATAACACATACATTATTCTATAGAAATACAATCCTTCTCCTGAAACGGAATTTCCAACTCTATTTGACCTGTGTAGGGGTTAAAGGTTCAGATTCTGCTGGGGGTTTTTTTGGGGTTTTTTTCTTTCATTATCATCATGACTGTTGAGTAAGGATTTGGTAACTTTTTGTTCCAGAGGTTATCCAAGAGATTTGATAGAAATAAACAAAAGAAAAAAATGCAAAATCCTCAAATCCTTGATTATTTGAATAAACTCATGAGGTATGAGCATGAGCTGTGTGAGTCAGCTGCAACACGGCAGAACAGATGCACTCTGTAGGTGAAACTACCATGTTCTGCCAGTGTAGTCATGTTGGAAAAAAAGCCTATGGACATAAAATCACATTGCTTGACTGGTACAAGCTGGCAAAATCTCTAGAATGGATACAGCAAGCAAGAGGTATTTCTCAACTTAGCCTGTGACCTGACAAAAATAACATGGCTTTTTTAACAAAGCTCTCCTTTTGCCACATATAAAGTATCTCAGATAGAGAGTTCTGTCAGCATGTGTGACATAAAATATAGTGAGAAAACTCCAAGATGTAGATATGAGCATGTTAAACAGCCTACTAACAATCACATGGAGGACATAAATAGGGAGAATGAAAAAATACAAAATTCATTAGGCACTGGAAAGAAAACATAAAAGATTAAGAGAAGCCTTCCAGCTACTATAAGACTTGTCCCATATTTAATTTCATGATCTGTGATATCCTCCACAGCACCTATAATTGTACAATGAATGAAAGCAAGATAAGCTTGCTATTACTTTCTTTCTAGATTCTGCTATTGTTAACTGTGAAATAACATGATGACTTCAATGCAGAGAGAGAATTTGACTGAAGTTATTTCTAAAATTAAAGGTATTCACTAGCTACCACACAGAAGTGATATCAGAATTACTTTGCAAGGATTTAAATCTCCCATCTTTAAATTGACAGTTAAACCCAGCTCAACCCAAAAGCAGCCAACAGACATCTGATGACAGTTCACTGCATGGAGTAAAATTACTTTAATTCAGTATTGGACAATACCTAAATAAAAATATACATCTTCCCCAACTCGATGAGCGACACTTTTACTGATAGTATCACCATTAAATCTTGTATTCCCTTAAACAGCTCCTCTAGCAATTGGCCTTTTGCCTGGTGAAATTGATAGGTATCAAATTTATAGCAATTCAACTATATCCCCATTACTCTCTGTGCTTGTGGACGTATCAAGCATCACTGCCTTTATTGGAGCTCTGAGAAAATTTAAGCCTTTCCCACACGTAGCATGTTAAGTGGACAAGCATCAGTTTGTATGTTAGGTCAAGTCTAACACACCTGGTTTCCAGACAAATTCCAGAAGAAATAACTATTCAAGTGACAATGATGCATTTTAAAAGAAGCATATTTCTGGGCAGTCTGCCATATACTGAACAACTTTCCACTCCTCTACTTGTTTACCATGCCTGTGCTCAGAAACTGGGAGTTGTAATACTGAACCACAGTAACCAACAGAAAATAAGCAAAGCCTAACAAAATCCCTGAGAGGTCTTTAATTTTACCAGTGTTTAGTGCTTAAGATAACTCACAGCTAACACTTCAGAGTTTTCATGTAAGTGACAAAAAAAATATCAGTGTAAACATGAACATGTATCTACCTATGCATTTAGTAGCAAAATCCATAATAATGACTCCTTGCTGCTTTGCAAGACCTAATAATAATGTTAGAATGCAAAACAAAATAAAATAACTGCTCCACTACCACATATCCACTAGCAGGCTCTGAACCAGTATTAACAAGAAGAAATGTCAAAATACATTTTTCAATACAGCATAGAGGTAGAAGCAATGATGCTAACTTCTCTACCCTTGTAGAGACACCCCAGCACCTCCAAATGCAAAGATTTATTCTCATACTAATGTCCTAATCCTCCTAGATAATATTTCCTAAACTTCTAATCCAGTTTAAACAAAATCTTATTCCCACTGAATTTAATCTAGTTTCAAGCATGTAGTATTTACAATCATCAAGACATATTTATTTAATGTTTTATTAGAATTTAAAAGGCAAACATTACCTGAAAATCACTATTGTTGTTTTTTTTTTCTAGGAAACAGTAATTTACAGACTTCTTTAGATTTTGAATTCTAGAACCATAGTGGCCTCTATTGTTGTCATATTAGAATAGCATGTATTGCAAGTGTAAATAAACCCTCTTTAGACATTTTTAAATCATTGAAAATATATGACAATAGTTCTTATAAATCAACCCACCTCCTTGGCTCCAATTTACAGAAAAACATTTAAAGATCTTCCTGTGATAATAAGATCCTTATGCAGCCATCTAACATAGATCAGTCACAGATATGCTAAGCTTTGTTTTCAAGTGAAATTGGGTTCTGCCTTGAAAAGTACAGAAGATGTAACACCTGTAAAATTATCTCATTGTGCTGAGAATATCAGGAAAGTCACATAAACTAAATGCAGTCTTTTTCTTCTTGCTGATCAAATGATTGCTTGTGTGAAGATAAAAGATGGAATTGTATGCAACCTCAGCCATCAACAAACTGATTAGATCATAGCTTTAATTTAGGCTTTACCAGTGTTATAAACAGCTACCTCAATAGAAAAATTGATGGGTTTTCCTCCAAATTACAGTTTAAACAAACTTAAAGTACAGGTGTAAATCTGCTTTGGAGACTACATGTCTCTTGGTCAACTGGCTGTTCAAGAATCCCAGGCAGTTTTCTTTAGAAAATTTATCTAGTTTTTAGATTAATAAAATTAGACAAGATGAATGTCACCCTAAAAGATTAAATCTGATGTCAGTTTACTAAAAGCCAACAGAATAATTACTCCATAAAAAATACCCAAATGCAATTTATGTCAACACTTCATATACAAGAATGAATTTTTATTGTGAGAAAGTTAAGTACTATCTAATTTATTAATCAGTTTTTGCCCAACACTGTCAGGAGACAATTAAAATGATGCACTGAATTTCAGTTCTATGAAGTACTGAAGTCTGATATTAAATATTCCATTGAGAATAGACTAAAATGCAGCTCCCTCGTTTCCTTTCCCCTCAGGAAGCACGACTGATCTTCCTTATTGTCACTACTACAAGGTGATTTATATTCCATATGTTTAACATCATATGAAAAAAATATTTCCTTCCCAATTTTTAAGCCAAAAATAATCCCTATTATTATACTGTTGGACTCATAAAAAAAGAGGCAATCTTTTGTGGAAAAGAATGAGACCAAATGTTTAAGATTTCATATTATACAGCATTAAATGTCCTTAATATCTGGAGGAAAATTAATATGAAATAGTATAATAAATAAAGGTCTTAGTTATCATATTTTCAGCAAAGTGTGTATATACTTGTTGACTGACATTTGGAAAAATAATTTAAAAGAAAAAATTATTTGTGGTTATAGTGAGTTTTAAAAATGCATACAATGGGATTTTTTTATGAAGAGCCAAAGATGTGATGAATGAAGCTTGGGTAACTCGGACATACAACTTAGAAAGGAGACAAGCCTAACACAAAATAATTGAAGATGTTGAGAGATCACTGTTCTCATACTTCAGTGACTTTGCTACAAATAGATAAGATGCATGCACTGTAAATAGGCGACAGATCTGAGCAGGTCACTCTGTCAATCTCATATTTTATGTGGCTGATAATAAAGCTATTTTTACGTTAAATTCAGACTGCGAACTTTTCCAGTTGCTACTTCATCAGCAAAAAATAGTAACAATCAGTCCAGAGGCAGAAAGAGAACAAAATATACATGTATGGGGTACTTCCTTTTGAGAGATTTTCGCTCCCTTTTAGGTATCAGTGAAGAAAAAATTCAAGTAGCTTCTGCTGGTAAGACTTACTGGAAGAGCAAGTCAGTAGTAGTGCTAGCGTGTGGTTGCCTTTTGTCAGTACCTTGCTGCTTACCCTGAAGAAAGATGATATTGGGTAGTTAGTCAGATAATTCAGTAGAAACAGTTATTAAACAATTAGTATTACTGAAATAAGCACTGAGGCTGCCTCCTAAAAAGCTACTTTTTCCTTGCCCTTCCATTTGATAGATGTGACAGAACTATAGAACACCCCTAGCTGAAAGGGGGACCTCAAACGATCATCTGGTCCAGCTTTTGGGGGAAAGGGGAACTGGATGAGATTATCTAGCACCCTGTCCAATCACACCTTGAAAACCTCCAGTGCTGGAGTCTCTACCACATCCCTGGGGGGGTTGTTCCATTGAATGATTGGTTTTGCTGTAAAAAATTCCTTTCTTATATCATGATAAAACCTCTCCAGGTACAAGTTGCATCTATTTCCCCGTATCTTCTCCAGGTAGCTCCTTGTGAAAAGAGAGCCTCTGTCCTCCTTGCAGCTGCCCTTCAAGGACTGAAGTACCATTAATTAAGTCCCCTTCTAGGCCTTCTCTTATCCAAGGGAAAAAAAACTCAATTTCTTTGGTTTCTTCTTATTAGGCAGGTTCTCCAACCTTTTGGTCATCTTTGGTCATCTCCTTTGAACCCTCT
Source organism: Gymnorhina tibicen (assembly GCA_013399875.1). Lineage (NCBI taxonomy): Eukaryota > Metazoa > Chordata > Aves > Passeriformes > Artamidae > Gymnorhina > Gymnorhina tibicen. The sequence goes on from VXAZ01000546.1 coordinate 181,641, forward strand.
CCAGCTGGTGTCTTTCTTGAATTGTGGGGACCATAACCAGGCACAGTGCTCCAGGTACAACGTGACAAGTGCTGAGTACAGCGGGATGCTCTTGTCTCTACCTCTGCCAGGGATGCCTCTGTGGATACAGCCCAGGATCCAATATGCCATTGCTGCTGTAGCAACACACAGCTGGCATATTTGTCTTCCAGGTTGCCTTCACCAAGACTCCTCTGCATTCACACAGATCCTGGCCTGTACTGAGCTGTTTGGTTATGTCACTCCAGGTGTGCAACTACACTTGTCTTTGTTAAACTTCGTACCATTACTGTAACCATTCCAGCCAGTCCAGGTCTCTCTTTAAGATGGATCTCCCTTCTGGCTTGTCCACCTTACTGCTCAGTTTAGTGTCATCAGCAAACTTGCTGTGTTTCATTCCCATCCTCCAGATCATTTATGAAGGTGCTGAACAACATGGAGCTAGGTATCAATCCTGGGGGGCACATCTTACTTGTGACAGACTGCCAGCCTCAGTAAAAAACATTGGTCACTGTAAAATCACCAAGAAATATTACTCTATTAAAAACTGAAAGTAGGTTCTGAATCTGTAAATCTGTAGGTTACATAGCACATTACATGAAAGGTTAATTTACGAGAACCTCCATCTTTAAAATGTCTGTAGGGTATGTTGAGCATTTTCTGAAGATATAGCACTTTTTCCTTATTGTAACACTAAGAAGTGCTACAGTAGAGATGGTGTGGTGACCTGATTTAAAATATGTATAGGATTTCTTTTACTTTTTTTTTTTAATTTAGTTTAAACAGTTTCAAGACAGAATTTAGTAGAAGGATATTTTTTTTAGATTAGTCAGATTCAGGTGCCTGGTGGTGTTAATTTCATTTAAAAGAGTTACATAAACTTTTATTTTGCTTTTTAATCCAACTTTAGACTTCTTTTAAGTCTGTGTTTTTCACACAAAGCATCTGTGCAGCTCTCATTTCCCCCAGGTCTTTATTTAGAGCAGGAAAGTAGAGTTAAATTCAAATGCAACTTTGTGCTTTCATTGTTCAGATGCTGCTAGAGATTGCCCACTTTTTTCAGAAACTCACAGCACCCTAGGGGTTCTGTTAGCCATTCTAATAGCAGAATTAGGAGAAGACAGATGGAAAAAGAAAGAATTAGAGTTGGAAGCAGCTGTTATGAAATCTGCTTCAAGAATACAATTGCTTATATAGCTTTACTCTGACAAAGCCAAAAAAGGAAAACAAATTTTTCACCCTGGCACACCAGCTGGTGTCGCTGCTATAGTCAATGCAACTGTACGGCTCAGAAAAACACCGATTAGGTATTGCATCATCAATGACAACATGAAAAAGGACAGAAATACAAACTAATATGTCTCACCCATCCTACCGTAAATCTTGAAGCAACAGGATTTATGTAAATAAAAGCTTATGTAACTATAAAAACAAGTTTTAACATACGATGTTTAACCCTTGAGCATTCTCACTGGTACGTTGTCTTACAGGGTTTCTGGGGATAGTGGAAGAGGCACTGATTAAATCAGTGTGAGGGTGGTGAACAAGAAAGTATTGTCTCTCTCAGATGAATCCACATTTCCCAACCCCTGTCCTAGAGCGACCCAATGACTCTCCTGTTTTACATCACATATGAGCATGAACACAACATGTAGTAATGCTGTTAGTGACATCTCATGCAGACAAATACTTCAGCTTGCCCACATGCTATGGAAATTATATATGCAGCCTTGGAATCCTGCCCATATATGAGGTCTGGCATGTGAACCACTGGCTAGACCACTCTGATTTACCTGGATATTATCAAAATGTCCTTTCCCTGACATAATCAGCAATATTGAACTTCACACAGTTGCATCCTAGGTATGACTGGGAACAGAGGTGATAAGGGTGAGATTGAGTTATCTAAACAAAACACCATCCTGTAAGTTGTCCCAGCACAGCTTGCTCAGGTTCCCACTGCTACTCCAGATAATTGCAGAACTTCTGCTGGTTCTGTGTCATATCCACCTGTACCATGGACTTGGCTCAGACTGCTAGGAGCAACTAACATGACTGCAAATTACTGTTTTCAGGGAACTGAGATCTGAATTACTCTCCTTTAACTAATCTTGAGTGTCAGGTGCTAGTAGAAAATCTCTAATGCTCATCCTAGTGAGTTAAATTTGGCCAGGAAGAGTCTTGGGTATGAATGTTAAAAGGCATGGAATGCATTTATACTGGTATCTAACTATCCTGGCATGCAAAACCAGGGCTGTCACAAAGCCAGTTGCTGGCTTTGTCTCAGTATGCTTTGGGAAAGTACTGAGACAGGCTAAAAGCATGCAAGAAACAGAGCATTTAATAATGTGGTTGATCATATTTCAGTGCCTAGGAATGATGCTTATTACATACTTATGATCTAATCATCTACTGTATTTCTACAGCAGGCAGGTGGGGAGAGAAATATCTCTACTGATTCCTTCCACAAGTGTCTTGGGAAAGCTTAGCATTTTACTCTCTAGTGACCAGAAAAAGACTCCCAAACCCGTGACTCATATGAAGAAGGGTTATCATCATGCCCATATCTCTGGAATACGCACTTATCTTTCCTGCAGTTTGGTCTCAGTTCAGCCTCAGACTGAGCCCCCAGAAGTCTAAGCTCCTGGGTTGGTCTCCAGCAGATGGGCATCAGGAAAACCTGGGCTTGAAGTTGCCAAATTGACATCCCTTAGTACACAGTCCCAGAAACCTTAGTGATCTGAAAGAGCTTGAAACATCTAACTTGAAATGTTGTTTCTCAGACCATAATGAGATGAGCAAGAACAAGGTGCACGGCCTGTTACTGAGCTGCAAAACCTTTTAGAAACATGTAGTAGAGAGAGTGAGGTGGTTAATTCTGTAGATCACTTTCTCAGTAAGAGTCATCAGAAAATGTGAGTTCTTACCATTTAGAAGCTTCACATTTTTTTCCCCTGTGGATGACTAGTGAGAGGTTGAAGCCAGAGCTTAACAGGTCATCCAGTATACAATCTCTTCTATAACCTAAGCTAGCTGCAAATCTCCTGCTTTCAAGGAACCACTGATTCAAGCTTAATTCAAATAAAATACGTACATGTCTGTTTTCATTAAAACATTGTCCTTACTTCAACAAATCCTCTATCCTTTTGTAATACTGTTCCAAGATATTTGCAGGCAACAAGTATATCTCACCTCAGCCTGAATTGGGCTGATCTAAAAAAAAAAAAGGAAAATAAATTCTGCTCCCTCTTGTAGGCTGTCTAGTCTAATGGGAGATTTGTCAATCCTGTCTTGAACTCAGATGTTCAATTTATCTTTCTTGAACATAACTGACTAGACGATATCATATCATTATAGTAACTTTTTCCTTCTTTACTCTAAATACCTCTTCTGACACAATTTAGATTTTAGTTGGCTGTTTTCATGGTTGAATCACTGCAGATACTCTCAGTATCAAATCTGTGAGTTTGATCTACTCTTTACACTCTTATTTTCCTTTGAGTGGCTTACTGCAGAAATGTTGTTATTAATGCTAAAGTGCATCACCTCACACTCTGTTGTACAACTTTTCATCTCAAATCCTTCAAACATGTTTTAAAGCTAATGCTTAAAATGATGGGCAGCAACGTCTGAATCCTTTGTGGCTGAGAAGCACATTCAATGGGATTTTTAACTCCCTGGGAAAATCTTTTAATTATCCTCTAATAATTAATGAGGGAAGCAACCCACAACCGTCCACTATTTCCCAAGGCCCCAGCTTTGGGGCTGTGTTTTGGGTAGGAGATGTGCAGGCTTGGCTTAGGTACATAACCTCCAGAGTGGGGAAGGGAGTCAGAAGTACTCAGCTTGGCATTTCCCTTCTTCACAAGCACACCTCACTGAGAGGAGCTAGGACTCAAGTTCTCTCTGGAGACCAGGCAATGTGCACTAAGCTTTGTTGAGTATCATTTGCAGTAATCTGTATTGAATCTAAATTCCCTGAGACTGATTAAAGAAAGAACTATGGTGTCCTGATACCTTGAACAGTCATTAAACCTCCGAGGAGTGGGAAGATAATGGGTGCAGCACGAAAGTACAAAAGCATTGCATAGTTCTGAAAGGACTAAAGACTCACAAAATAGGAAAGAAACTGTTATTTAATTTAGCTAATTTAATGAATTAAAACTTTAGAAGGCCCCATTTTTGCATTCAGCCTTAGGTAGAGGTGAGAAGGATATCAGAACTGCAGCCAGAGAGCACCATAATAGCTGTAGGTGCAATGAAGAGAAAAGATTTTCTTCAGAATTAACTGCACTCCACTATTATTCTAAAAGCACTTTGATTGGCTGGAATTTCTATCATGATGAAAGAATATCTCTAGGCAATCCCATTTTTCCTAAGACCACTGACATTATAGCAAAAATGCTAGCATAGCAAACTGGTAGAAAACTCTCCCTAAACATGATGGATTGCTGTTTTCAGGCAATTTTTCAAAAGCTGTTTATCTTCCATCTAGATATTCATATGACATGGATATAAAACTTTGAAATATAATTTTATTCCTTAATAACTAACAGTACTTGTTCCCCAGGGGATATTTTAATACTCTAGCATAAGTTATTAAAGAACGAAAAACTAAAATAAAATCGAGTTTAATGTGTTCTATTTACTAAACCTGCTTTGCATGGGATAATTTAATTATTTTTAATTGCAGCTTAAATGGCCATAATTACATAATTTTCAATATTCAGTATGTGATTTATACTATTTGCAACAGGATTTTTAAACATTAACATCATCTGATTAATCTACTTAACAATCACGAACTGCTGAGCATATTGAAGCATAAGAAAACAATTCTTAAGATCTACAGTGCTCTCATGAAGAGAGACCAACGAAACCGACATACAATTTTCATTTTTGATTCAGTGTTTATTTTTGCACTATGTGTTAAGGAAGAAAAATTGCAATATTTTGTGCTGTTAAAATATTCCCAAAGAAAGCAGAAAATTATAATGTTAAAAATTACAAGTAGGAATTAGGGATGAGGGTAGCAATTATAGTGGGAAAACAAAATCAAAACAAAAATCCTGGCCATAGTTCATCTCATGTAATATTCAGAAAAATTGCATTTATTCACATAAGAATGATGGCAACCTGTCCAAAATAAACTTATTTTATACTAACCTTGACTTCAATGCAGCATCCACAGGGACCTTGCATTTGTTCTAATCTGTAGTTCACTGGATTTCCTCCAGGTCCAACTTTGGAGACTTAAAGTTCTGACTCCAGGGAGACCAAATAGTGGTACTGAAGTGATAAATTCCTCAAAACATCCCCTGCTCTTGGGCCATGCTTCTGAAGTTGTGAGAGTACTATTCATCTCGCAGCCACTGTGATTAAACAGCTCCTCCTATTAGCACGTGTTTTCCATGGTAATTCTTAAGAAGGAATCCACAAATCAGTGCCCTGAGGTGCCGGGCACAGAAGTGTTTCATTCATTCCAGCTACAGGGGCAGATGCCTTCCACAGGAATGTAGTTCTGGGCAATAATGGCTTCATTGGAGCAGCCAAGACTGCTTGCAGCTCTAGGCAGAGGTCTTGGTCATGTATGACTCATGACGGTTTTGATCTGCAGAGTCCACCTGACTACCAGAAATGTCCACCATAGATGATCTGAAACATCAGCAGCAATGGTAGTTAAGATCATAAGATCCATGGGAAAAGAGGTGGCCTTGAATACATATAAAAGGCAGCCCCTTGCCCTCCCCCACCCCCCAAATTAACAAAACAAGAAAAGAAAACAGCAGCAGGAAACCAAGAGAAACAGCTACAGACAAAAAAATATCCCTACTCTTTCCTCACTCTCTTGACCAGTGACAGGACTTGAGGAAGCAGCATGAAGCTGAGTCAGGGGAGGTTTAGACTGGATATCACGAAAAGGTTTTTCACACAGAGGGTGGCTGAGCACCGGGGGAGGCTCCCCAGGGAAGGCACCAAACCTGACATAGTTCAAGAAGTGTTTGGACAACATGCTCAGGCACGTGGTGTGACTCTTGGGGTGTCCTGTGCAGGGCCAGGAGTTGGACTCAGTGATCGTGATGGGTCTTTTCCAACCCAGCGTGTTCTATGATTCTATGAACATTTACAACTAATTAGGAGAATACTACATTATTTTCTCTTTGATCATGACACGCATCCCTTCTATCCCTATTCTCCTCCTTGTCCTTATTTTAAAATTCTGCTCCTTTTTAGAACATTTTGGTACTGAAAAATTTGCTTTTTGAAATAAGATATAGAGATATTTTCTCTGATCTTGATACATTTCTCTCAGCTTCCTAAGCAGATTACCCTTGAACCATACAAATTCTTAAACCAACTTTCTCCCTATGCCATAGCTACTTATGCCACTTTAGCAGACCCACAGCCCTTATTCTTCAGGACTGAAGCATCTAAAAGCCTCAAGAACAATTTTCTTTACTTGGTGGCCCTTTTGTCCTATCTTTGTAGACCAGTACTCAAAATTATACTGTTCATGGAAAGACCTCTCTATTGTTTTTCTCTAAAAATATCATTATTCTCATAAAATTGGTAATTTCTATGAAGAAAAATACTCTTATTTCATAAAGTAGGAGTGTTTTGGATGATACAGCCTTACAAATTTTAAAGTGGAGGGAGGGAAAGGGTTTAAAAAAATATTTACAAACAAACATTTTGCAAGTAAAAATAGAGCTGTGGAAGGAATAGCATGGCATTTGCATTTATTGCAAAGTCTTAAAGCACAACTGAAATACATTTTTTCTTCAGGATATTTTAATCTATGGACATTTTTTTGATTATGATTTAAAGAAGAGTGTGGTTGCAGTTGTTACAGTTGTTGGTTTATAGCCTCACCTAACTCAGGTTTATTGTAAACCAGTCATTTGAAAACCATTGAGTATCATCAATCCATCACTGGTTCTTTTCAGGGACTAGTTAAACTGAATATTTTGGGAACCATGAAGCAGAGAACTGAAGAGCATAAATCTATTAACTTTTCTTATTATAATTAGGAAGCACTTGAATTCATAGATGCAATGAAACTTTGTACTGAAGTTGGCATTTTGAAATATCCCCTAAATATTTATTTTTAGGTTGCCTTGAAGAGAACAACCCTGAGTAGCATGCATATTTAATCTCAATTGGTGCTGCATCAAGCATGTTAATTAGGATTTTTCCTATCTTTCATAAGAATATTAAGTATTTTATGCAGTATTACTTCTCCTTGGCACTGCTCCAAATAACTTGATGGTGCCAACATGCCGTTCACTTCAGCAAAACCTCACCTAACAAAAAATGCATAGAAATACTGCAACAGAAAACCAGAATGCTGGAGTCACAAGAATTAAAATATAAACGGTACCACCTCATTTTCATACTCCCAGAGCACCAAAGCAGTGACTGAGGCTCTAGAATAAAGCTAAATACATTCTGTCTATCCACAAGTCATGTTCCCAATAAACATAGTTGGATCACTGTTATGGAACTAAAGAAAAACTTTGCAGCATATACATGCTGCTATAGCAAGTATATTACAGCTTCAGTTATTATGTAGCTTTCATTCCTCTGTTTTGTTAAATAAAGCAACAGATGATGTTATCCATAATGTCAATACTCTGTCACTTCTTTGAAGTAAAATCAAAATCTTTTCCAGTTAATTTCCTTGCCACTACTTTCAAACTAAAATGCAGTGGCTTTTAGCTTCCCCTTAACAGTCCATGTGAATAAAATATGTTCTGAGGACAGTGTAATTAAAGGTAAAGTCACAAAGGTGTATTAATGAATGCATATAAAAGGAAAAAGAACACCATCATTTTTAAAATAATCTTAAAAGTTTTTGCTTTGCAGGTCCATACCAGATCTAAGTGGATGAATTTGAGTGCACACAGATTTTCCCCGGATATTTTGTAACCAAGAGAAACCACTAGAGGGCAAAATGTCCATTGCTAAAAGCAGAAGTGACCCAGGCTTATGAACGAGAAAAGTAATAGAGCAGAAAAATTCCCCAAAATAGCATTTTCTTTTCTTCTCCCCACCCTACCCGCCAAATTAAATTGAAGCTTCTAATCAAAATATCAATTAATAATATAAAAATTCTCTCTTGAGCTCTGTCAAGGAGAAGAGTAGGTGACATTTCTCATGAGGTCAAATCTATATTGTTGCTTCTTCTTTCTTGCTTCTACAAATAGCTACTTTCTGCAAACATTTTGGTATTCTCAGCACTAACTCTTTTGGTTTAGGATATCTGGAAATAACAGGAACTTGAACTCGCAAGTTTACCAAAAGTATGGGGGAAAAAAAATAACTAAAAATTCACATGAGCAATACCTTAATTTAGCACTAATTTTGGTTTGGCCAGCTATATGAGTAAATATGCATTGCAAGTTTTTAAGGGTCCAGCTACATGGTTAAATTGCATTTATAATCAAGTGGCACATTCAAATCTGAGATCAAAATATTACTGGGACCAAGCTATTAAAGCTATTGCCAAATTCAACTTTTAGGCACCTTTCTTCTCTCCAGCTGAGTTAGAGCCAGGAGTTGGGAGGCCAGGCATCACACAAAATACATGGGGAAGTCTGATGCTGAAAAGTAGAACCATCCACCAGCACATGCTGAGGGCTGCCTGGCTGCAAAACAGCTTTGCAGAAAAGTACCTGGGGTCCTGCTGGAGTCAGCAACATGCCTCTGTTGCAAAAAAGGCAAACGGCATCCTGGCCTGCAGTGGGCAGAGCACTGTCAGCAGATCAAGGGAGATTATTCTTCCCTGCTACTCAGCACTGCTGAGGCCATGCCTGAAGAACTGTGCATCCAGTTCTGGCTCCTCAGTACAAGGGAGATGAAGTCTTACTGGAATGAGTCAAGTGTAGGGCCAGTAAGATGATTAAGGGACTGGAGCATCTCTCCTATGAGGAAAGAGTGAGAGCTGGGACTGTCCAACCTAGAGAAGAGAAGGCTCAGAGGGATCATATCAGCATATGTAAACATGAAAAGGGAAGGTGCACAGAGGATGGAGACAGGCTCTTTTCAGTGGTGCCCAGTGACAGAACCAGAGGCAACAGGAACAAACTGAACATCCAGATGTTCCCTCTAAACCTCTGGAAACACTTTTTCTCTGTGAGGGTAACTAAGCACCCTACAGGTCGGCCAGAGAGGTGGTAGAGTCCCCATTCTTGGCAATGCTCAAAAGCCATCTGGACACGGCCCTGAGCAGCTGACTTGGTGTCTCTGCTTGAGCAGAGGGGTTGGACCAGATGATGTCCATAGGTCCTTTCCAACCTCAACCCAGCCTTGCTTCTGTGAGTGGCACTGAGAGGTAGCGACACATTCTCAGCTAGGCAGCCATAAACAATCTTGCATAGTGAAGATACATAACCTTGTTTTTATGAAAGCTAGAAGAAGACACCATAAAGAGGCAGAGACTAAGCAGAATTAATAATAATAATGAAGAATAACTAAATAAATAGTTTTCTTCAGGTTTTAACAGAGCTTGACATTGACCTTGCAGATAACAGCAAGGCAAATAAAAGTGTATATTAACAAAAAACTAAAAATACTGTAACAGAAGTGATAACAGATCTCAAGAAACTAAACATATATGAATTACTCATAATCACAAGCTGAACTCCATCCCAGAATTGTGGAAGAACTGAAAAATGAAGTTGCAGGTCAGACAGCAGGTATTTTAAGATGGCTTCCATAAGAGGAGAACAAACCTGAAAAACAGAATGATATTTGTATTCAGGACAAAAGAATAACCAATAAACATAGAGTTTTTCATATTACTGAAATAATGTGCAAGGGTTTTGGACACATTTTCCATCTATCTATAGACTCAGTTTTGTTCATTAAAGAATGTAAAAATGTAACATGAGCTTTTAAAAAATGAAATTATTTTCCACAGTAGGGTAATGAATTAAGAACTCATCCATCTGGGCTCTAACGCTCTGACACACTGAAGTCTAGTAGTCTTGCTAAGCAGATAAAGATTAATAGAAATCTAACCTGAACAAGGAATTGGTCTAACAGGAGACAACACCAAAGAGAATTAAACAGGAAACTCCTGTGTGAGATTGATTAGGGAAGAAAAAATTAGCTTTTGGCCTGATCTCTTTACAAATTTCCATTGCTAGAAAACGAGTTCTCATCACAAAAATAGGAGACAATGTTAGCAAAACACAGGGGTAAAGGATCTGAAGGACCACGTTAGGGGATATTCAGCAATACTAAATACATGTCTATACAATAATAACTGAAAATATTCAAACTTATTTTTAATTTCAAATTTATTTCTACCATATGAAAGCAGAAGGACCCGGTTGTGTTTGCTGATCATAGGTTAATGGGATACTGGGATAAGAATGTGATACAGCTACCTAAAAGGAAAATGCAATACTGGCACAGCATCATTCAGAATATGGTGACTGTCAGTCTTAGGACATCAAATAAAAAGGAAGAGAATTAGGTAAGAGCTATTAAGTTGGTAAGGACAAACAAAAGTCTGTCATAGGAAAGAAGACTAAAAGATCTCTAGATTTTTTCACAGACCAAAATGAAGGCTGAGGGCCAATTTAACTCTTCTTTCTAAAAGACTTCAGGAGATATACACTAAAGAGGATGAATAGTGACTTCAAGGGAGAAACATTGTTAGCACAAATACAGCTATGAATAAACTTTCAAGGAGAAGTCAGGAGAAGCCCTCAAGCAGTTTTTCCATGGGAGATGGGGCAGAAAGGTATGGCAAGGGAAGAGCATAAAAGTACTTTTGAGATGGGTTTTTATATACTTATGAAAATATATTCCAGCCCTCTGCTATTGCAGTCATCATTCAGAGAGATCTGTAAACTCCCTTCTAGTCCTGGTCTTCTTTTGAGGGCATGGCCTGAGATCTCATAAACAGAGCAAAGAAACTACTCAAAGAGTTCAGCTAGCACATTGGCATATGGATATGCTCTCAACAATTTGACAGACTGGATTAGCATTTCCACAGTTAGGCAGTACCTGTGCCAGTACTCTGAGGCAATTTAGATATTTTATTAAGTTAGGCAGCAAGTGAGAGATCCGAGGATCTCAAATGATGCATAAATTTCACTCATTGGCCTGTCAGGGGTTCTAGCCCACAGTGATCTACACATATGCACAATAAAATACATGGCACCATACAGCTTCATCATGATAAATCATTTAAATTGCTTTCTGTTCTACTAGCCAAGCTAGCTAGGGCTTCCTATATTGAAGTTTGCGCTGTACTCACACCAAAAATATCTTGCCTGTAATGAGAAAGAAATCTATAGCAGTAGACAGCCCTAGTAACTTTTGAGTATTATTACAAAGTAGCACACATAGAGAGTCAGGTCTCCTCTTTCCCAGACTGAACTTTCTAGAAAAATAGAAAAAAGGTATGAAAAGTCAGTCAGGCATACCTACTGAAGCAAGTAAATTACTAACTTCTTAAATCATTGTCATCACTTTAGTACTCAGGCTTGGGGGACAGAATAACCACACCCCTCGGTGAGGGCATTAAAAAAAAACTTACTGTAAACGAAAACAAGCAAAATATGCCACAATAATAAAATAAGTGAGTATCTTCTAGCTAGGAATTTGGAACAAGAATTGAATGAGAATCAAGAAGAATGCAAAAGAAGCATTAAGTGATTGTTCTTGTGACAGATTTAGACAAGCCTTAGCAAGTGGATCAAAAACTCTAAAATATAATGGAAATTATTTTAAATAAAATTCTTATATTGGCATTACCAGCTCAATAGAACTGTAAAAGAAATCAAAGGAGCTGATTTGGGGAAAAAAAACCAACCACACAAAACCAGACCCCAATGGGTAATAGTTCTTCATTAGAAGGACATAGAAGGATTATAAAGAGATAATAGGAAACAAGTGACAGAGAAGCTGCAACAAGGAAAATTTTAATTGAGTGAATGAAATCAACCTGTTTTGAATTGAGTAAATTCATAAAATTCATTATATATCAGCAAAAAACAGTAACAAAATATCTAGCATTTTGTGCATTTTTTATGGAACACATGTCACTTCATATGTTACAAATAAGGTTTATTCTAATTTATCTATATTTGGACGTTGTGCTTTTTCATTTTATTAGTAGTGCAAAGAAAGACATTTCTTTAATGATTTCTTTGATCTTTGATGTGATGAACGCTAAGTACATATTTAATAAGTTATAACTTTACACTGGACATGAAATTAAATACTGACAAAACGAAAGGTGCCCTATCAGACCTGTGTCTGGTAGGAAAGATAGAGGAAGAAGGAAATTTTGTCCTATTCTGTTAATAATGGGTTTAAAGTTAAATAACCAGATTACTGGATCCAGGTATTCCCCAAACCAGAAAAAAAAAAAAAAGACCATGACCTCTCTCTTCTGGGCTGGAAAAGGCTGGCCTTCACTTTCAGACCATAGAAGCAAAAATTAAACCTGATGACAGTTTTCCACTGCTTTTTGCTCCTCAGCTAAACCTTGGTGTTCAAGTAAAGGTTTTCTTTTCTGGAAAGAAACAGGTGAACACTCTTCTGCATTCTCAGGAAATCCTTCTTTTGAGAAGGTGAGGATGTTGAATTATGTCAAACTGTCATCATCATAAAGCAAAACAAAATGATGATGGATAGTCACATGATTAAAAACTGCCATTTAACAGGGCTTAACAGATGCTGTCCCAATAGCAGAGCTTTTAAAAAAAATTCAGTTAATGCAAATCTCTGATCTATTGCAATGGAAAGTAAAATTTCAGCAAGTTACCATGAAAGTGGACTAGATACAAAATTTATAGAAAATATATTTACATACTCAATAATTTACAAAAATTTTGATTTACTTTATATAATTTATCCAGGTGCTCATGAGAGAGATTTTAGGAATATATTCTAAAAACTGTTCTGGCAGGATTTTGGATTAGATTTTTTCTTTTTTTCCTAAGAATGCTCTCAATGAGTGAATACTCATTTTCTTTGGGGAGATATTTCACACAATAGAGCTGTCTCCAGGTGCACTGAAAACAAATTTGTAATTATCCTTGAAATTATTGTTTCCAAAATCCTTAATATAGAAAAATCCTTGATAATATTCAAATTATGAAGGACCTTCAGATATGTATGGCAGACTGAAAGTCTTTAATTTAAAATCAAGCATCCTGGTAAAGTCAAATATTTTTTGTAATGCCCTGGTAACATTATCAAACCTAATCCCTAGCATGATTGCAAGAAAATACTATGTTCCCTGAGAAAAAAATGCATTCAGAAATCATTTGAATCTCTGTCTCTCCCTGCTTTTTAATTTCTGTTGTTTCTTTACTAGTTTCAACTGTTTCATTTTCTTCCTTTTACCCACACCTCGTCAATTTTACCCACTGTCCCACCGCCATTACTAATAAACCATGCCTTTATAGAATTATTTTTCACCTCTCTCATTCATCATCTTTGCTTTGCCTGAAGTTTCCAGGGTTTCTTTTTTTGCTGAAGTTCAATATAATAGGCTGTGGCTGTATTGTGGAGACGAGGAAATGAATCCAAACGTAGTCAGCAGGAAAATGTGATATTTAATTAATTAATTGTCCACTTATATGTCTTAATCTCACAAGGATATTGGTCAGTACTCCATCCACCCCTCAGGGTGATTGGGTGAAGTGTTAAAACATCCATTTCACTAACATTACACCAGTGTACCATAAACAAGACTCAGACAAACACCAGGCGTCCAGATAGTTATACAAAAACATCTTATTGTTTTCATAGTTTGCATGAGAAAGGAAAGAGTCACACAGAATACTGCAAGAAGCTGGAAAAATCCTTCTAACAGGCTTTTCTGTATCCACAAATAGGCTAGACCAGGCAGGCTGCCTTTGCCTTATAGCAGCATAAAATTGCAAGTAGTGAAAAAATTAATTCATTTATTGCAGTGTTACAGTTCAGAAGTTATGGCAGAAACCCGTAATTTTTTTGTTTGGTTTTCTTTAAAGAAAATTAAATAGCTGTTAAATCTGTCACTTCAGCCTTTTTAAAACACCTTGATTTAAAGTAACATACGTTTTATCCTTATATGATTGCCTAATTGAAATAAAAATAATTCTAGCTTATTTAAGAGTTACCATTACTTTTTTTAGAAACTAGTTGGATTGTTTGCCCTTTCCTCTTTATTTTGTAGTACATTTCTCCTTTCCCATCTCTTTCTATCACCCAAAAGCTGGTGGAGATGGCTGGATCCCAAAAAACTATGCTTGTGCCATGCTGCTGTGCACATAAAGTCAGTGCTTTGCTAGTGGAAGGAGCCAAAGAGCCAAAGGTGTCTGGGAGGCAGCCTTTAAACTCTGAGAAGTTTTAAAACTTAATTTCATAGAGTTATAGTTGAAATTTCTATAGCAGGCTTGGGAATTACTGAGAAGCCTAGCTCTTGAATCTGAATGTTAAAACGATGCACTAAGAATGCATATGAGCTAAGAGCTAAAATGAACCATCACACCATGAAATAAAAGCTTGAAAGAAGGGTCAGATTCTGTTAAGATAATCCCTAAGGTCAAAGGAATTCCTCATGAAGGACAGTGCTAGTCCATTCAACAGATATCAGCTCTCACTGAATGGTCAACTAGATCATGTGCCTCTTTCTTATCTGATGATCTAATTAGGTAAGCCACCTAATGCACTTTTCAAATACTTCGGGATTCTACTTTGATCCATCACCACCTGTAAAGTGGAAACAAGAGCCTAATAGACTTCCACTCACCAGAAACCTTCATGAATTTGTGCTCTGTGCACTATTAGAGAAGTACAGGAATAAAGAGACATGAATTCTGCAGGGACAGTAGATAAGAAATAAAAAATTTATTTTCTTGCAAAAACACTGGTTTAGAAAAGCATCACCAGTTTCAGTCTCCAAATCTAGATGTTTCTGTCTGTTTCAAAACTGACTTGTAAGCCTTTAGATCCACTCTAGGTAGATGAGGGGGAAAAACCCCCAAAAAAATATCTTGTCCTCCAGTCATGTTGAGCTCATTTTGTCTACATAATTTCAACTAACAATATAAATCTCTGCTCTCAGCACAACTTGGACCAAATGACCTTCAGAGGTCCTCTCCAAACTGAATTATTCCACAATTCTAGAATAGCTCCCTGCCCCCCCCTTTTTTTTGGTGGAAATAGAAAACTACTAAACTTGCTGATCCCAAGTTCATCCCATGAGATGAAGTGTCTAAGCATAATCTATGGTTCCTTGAAAACACATAAGCTTGAAATCTCTTTGGTGAGATTTCCATCTCAACAATGATAAAACTGGGTGGCAAGGGCAGAAAGAGATGTTGCTGAAGCTTGCTTTAAAAATAAAGTTCAATTATAGATGAGCTCTTAGTCCAAGGGCATTTAATTTGACAATAAACAAGTAGCAATTTTTTTGACATCTAAATGCCAAGCATCGTATTTCCAGCAGTTTGAAGCACTTACATGCATAGTTTTCATTCCCCCTGCTTCCAGCTGGCAGTCCCATGTGGATTTCTAGTGCAAAATTAACTATGACTGGCACAAAGCATATTCCTGCAGGCAAGGAGATTGGAAGAGGCATACATATCTTGCCTTGGCTGAAGCTTGTACAAGTTGGTAACTTCAGTTACCTTCCAAAATGGTCTTTTGCAGAATGTATTGGTTTATGCTGGAAAGCAGACTCTTGAGTTTTAAATAAATCAGTGTGCCATTTTTAAATTATTTGCCTGCCTCTTTTTTGCAGCGGCATCAGATGCTGTGTATTTTTCCAGCATTATTCTTTGTAATCAAATTCATACTTCAGAGATTCACATATATTTTACAGTAGCTTTTCTTGTTTGTATCATTATAAACTAAATCAACTGCTTCATTTTACATATAGAGCAGAAAGTTTATGGTCTTATTAAAACTCCAGTAACAGCCTATTCAATTTATTGTTGTGCAAAACAAAAGACATATCTTAAAGAGGGAAGTGTTTTACTGTTTGAGGGTGGGGGTTTTCCACCAAATTTTAGTCCAATATTCTCCATCATCATGTCTATCGTAACTGCAATAGTAAAGACTAAAGGACATAAGGATAAGTAAAAATTGAATGTTACCATAATTTCTCACTTGCTGAATTCCTTAATATGCAAGGATATTACAGTCCCTGTTTACAGACACAGCTGCTTTGTCCAGTATATTAGACCTCCTGTAAAATAATCTCCTGATAAATCACTTCATAGCCTATTTTTCCTTACTTTCCATTTCATTCTTCTTGAATCAATGTCCTCAGAAAAGCACTTGCTCTACTGCAAAAATATGTTTCCCACAACTGGAATTGGCACAAGTCGTTCCTCTGCTCTAGGCTTGTGGAACAACAAATTTCTGCGTCAGAAGAAAGGAAGATGAATTAATAACTCTGCTTCTGTGTGCTGGCTTTATTTGTCACTGCTTCTGCCCTTCTGTCATAGCTAGAAAGACATATTGAGCATTGGCACTCCCTATTGCTTGGAACAGCCCATGAAACAAAAATACACATACACACAAGAAGAAGAATTAGAAACACGCAGGCCTGAAGATGATGAAATCTATCAGACTTTTTGGTATCAAGTAAATGTGAAAGGTGCTCTCTCTGATTGAAAAATGAAGCTTACTGTGGTACTCCAAGACAGATGCTCTCTCTACAGCTGTCCTTTGAAGTAGTGAAGCCTGTGAGCAAGCTCGCTAACCTTTGGCATGCTCCCCGGCCAGACTGCCTATCCAGGCTCAGACTGTCCACACTGTTACAGAGAGAAAGCCAAAACTTTGTTCCCTTTGGTGAACCCACTGCACTGCCAGTCTGACATTTCAACACATAATGCTGAAAATTGTCTAGGAAGGTCTCGGCTGACTGATCTGTTGTGGCACAAGATGGCAGATGTAGCCAGTGCACAATTGTCCCAAACCTGCACATTAACTTGCCTGCCTACATATGAGTAGGAGCCTGTATCAAAGTACCAACAGCAAAGAATCACTTGGGCTTAAGAGTGGTTTCAGGCTACCTAGCTGAATCTTAAAATGGAAGTATAACTAATGAAAATGAGGCGTGCACTTTATACAAAATTGTTTTATCCCTGCATTTGGTATGAATATACCATCTGTAAAATACCATGTGCTGTCAGTGACCCTGTTTTAAGCAACAGGTTAGTGAGATGGACCTGACTAAAGTAACTCCAGCAAAGGGTAACTGTCTGAGAAGGGCACTCTATATTATATAGAGTTTCAAAGCTCTCAATTCAGTTTGTGAATGACCATGCCCAAGAATATTGGAATTTGTCTTTATTGAAGGTGTTACTCTTTGATTATCATCTTACAAAAGTTCTATTTCCTACAATTTGGCTATCTTTATGTGTAGTCCTCAGCATATCGGTACCTTGTAACAAATATACGAAAGTTACTAGGTTTTTCATAACATGTATGGGTTTACTAACTCTAAAAATATAAAAAGCTATTGTGCATAATGTAATTCCTAAATAATTGTGTCAATAAATTAAAAGCTGAAAAGGATATAGACACGTAACCTAAAGTGGTAATATATAGCATGACTGCACATATAAAACACAAGGTTTAATTGTGTTTCTCCTTATTTATTACCAGTAAAACAAGACAAAATGAACCCTTAAAATAGCATTGCTTCACTTTATTCAACTAAAAATGCATTCTTACAAAAGACATCCTGACAGCTTCAATATTTACTAGTATCTTCATGTCCAGACTACCAATCAAAGTACATATATTTGAAATGGTTTCCTTCAAGTTGAGTTTTCTATACTAAAATCAATGACCTGATGAATTACATGTCATCCAAATTATTGTCTTTATATACTATTAGAATTTTCCTCTCTCATATGCTCTACACATTTTTTTTGTTAATAAAAATGACAATCACAGCTATTTGTGTTCTTTGGAGAGTATTCCCTCATAAGGGCATGCCAAAATTTTCTCCTATGCTGTAGAGAATAAGAGAATTTTCTGAAGTGTAAACATCTCTGACATCACGGGTTGCCTTCACTCAATCCCAAAAAAAAGAACCTTTTATTACAAGATCTGAACCTGACAGAAAATCCAAGAAATTATAAAAATTTGGTACATTCCCAAAAACAAATAAATATCTGTTTCTATAGGTTCTGGAGACTTCTCAGGTAAGGGCTCAATATTTTACACCATCAAAGACAAAACTATTGGCATCCACTTGACCCTCAGTACTCCTGCTTATGGTTCCAGCCCAAAGCTATTCAAGCTGCATGAATTGTTTTCACAGCTTCTGAACACTCCCATCTCTCTAAGAGGCCTAGAGCTTCCAAAGTGGCAGATCATTCAACATGCAGCATTTGTTCCACCCCTACAGTGGATAAATCATAACATCAAAAAATCGACATTTAGACTTAAACCGCTGACAGTCCCTTACCTGCAACATTTAGCATGACTGCAGTAACACAGTGTAAGAGATTAATGTTTCAAGTTTAGCACTGTTGATGAGTCCGTACATTTCTGAATTAAGCCTGAAATTTCTTGGCCTACATTTTAGATTGAGTTGCTTCTGAAAGTGCTCCTTAGAGGAGGAACAGCTAAGCTACACTGCTGCATGCACACAAATTGCTATGCAAGACAACGCTGTACTACTAGTGTAAATACATTCTGAGAGCACTAGAGATACAGGAAAATTGTACTACCTAAATCAAAGTATCTAAAAAACATTATCATAAATAATTTTACTTCATGTGTAAATCAATTCTCGCTACTTAAATCAAGACATTTTATTTTGGCACAACAGAAGACACTTGGCAAAAGTAACTGAAGCAATTTGTTGCGGTGGGGTTTTCACTCTATCAGTCTTGTCCAGGAAAAGACATTGAGTGTCATGAATTCCATCATTCAATCTCCAATATTATATTTACCTTTTCTTCCTACTGAAGTTCAAAATGAGCAGGGGATGTCAGACACTTAGCACTGTGCATTGCAAAGATGTGAGGTCTTTAGACAGACTATTACAAGTTCTTATCAGCACCACCATATGCTACAAGACAGAATGCACATAAATCTGTCAAGACACATAATTCTCATTTTCCGATTAAATACCTTATACAGAAACCACACATACTTCTTTCCTCCAGCATTATGACCCTGTTTAGGGATATACAAATGTAATTAATCTGCCAGAGAAAATAACAAACCAGTGTATTTGAAATAGCAAGGATTTGATTTGCCCATGAACTATTTCAAATCAATTTTCTGTATGTAATTTCATTACCAGACTTGTAAAAATACTTCCATCTAAACATATTAGCATTCAGTAAGAGGATATTAAAAAATATCTAGTCTCTATTTTTTTTTTTCAAATTTGGGTGACTTTTTTAATGTGATCATGGAAGAAAAATCTTTCTTAATTTTTAGGAATAATTTTATCATCAGTCCAAGAAGGAATCTACCAACAACAACAAAAAAATCCTGTATACAGTGTGTGACAAAAACCCCCGTATCTTTCCCAAACAGCATACAAGTTATTTCTAAGGGGGGGAAAAGAAATGAAGAAACAGTCTTTGTACTTATCATTAAAAAAATACTAATTTTGGATTTTTTCTTTCACCTGGGTAGGCATATAAACTGAGACTGGTAAACTCCACTGGTACATATAATCAGAACTTTTCATAAGAAAAAATTTTATTGTCTTTGTAGCTTGATGGTCGGAGAATATCAAGAAAAGGTAATATCTTCTGTTATGTGTAAAAAGATGATCATAAAAACAGTGTCAAAGAGTAGCACTGGATTCCCTAAGACTCTAAACAGCTCATGGGTCATCAGTGAAATGCAGACTTCAGAGGTGAGCAAAAACTGCTGTTGGAGTAATGAGCAATGCCCCAAAGCAAATAACAAGTACCTACATAAAATATACTTTGTATTGTAAATTAAGATATATGATGGAGTAGCAGACCAGTGAAAAAAAAGGAAGATGTAAATCATGTTAGAAAACATTAAACTACCTCAAGCAGACATTGGAATGACAAGGAAAAAAAACATTCCTTCAAAGAGGAAAAATCATCACCAGCTTCAAATTCCTCCCTTTCTGGAATTCAGGATCCTGACAACTCACTGCAGCCCCACCCTGACTCATTTAGGATCAGAGATGCAACAAAAGGATGACCACAAAACTTGATATAACCATTTTAAACATATTAATAATGGGATCTATTTGATATTAATTTGGACAGTAACTGTTATATAATTTCAACTNCTTCAAATTCCTCCCCTTCTGGAATTCAGGATCCTGACAACTCACTGCAGCCCCACCCTGACTCATTTAGGATCAGAGATGCAACAAAAGGATGACCACAAAACTTGATATAACCATTTTAAACATATTAATAATGGGATCTATTTGATATTAATTTGGACAGTAACTGTTATATAATTTCAACTAGACTAATCATAATATCTTTGTTTCGTCGTAGTAAAATCTGTTAGGATTTTAAGGCAACAAACAATAAATTTCTTTGTTTTACGTTTAATGTTTGTCCTCCTTTTTGTCCATAGCAAGATTTTGAGTTTAACAACTATGGCAGGTAGGTTATACCTGCCATATATATATATAGGAATGTAATTTAAAGGCTACATAATGTTGAAACATGAAAAACAATATACAAATCAGAAATTAAAGAAAATACAAATGTCCAGATTTACAGACAGCATAGTGGTTTCCCAGTCATTAATTAGTCACTAGTCATGCAATGATACTCTGCAGAATAACTTCCTAAATTAACTTGGATAGTTAAAGTGACATGATGATAAATCCAAACTACGTTGATAAATACATCTATTTATATTTTCCATACATGTGTGTATTTTGCCTAGGAAAACATTTACACATTCAAGAGGAAACAGCTGTTGACCTCGTAGGTACAAATTCCAACAAGCAAAATCAGGAACAAGATTAATTAGGTGTTAGTGAAGCAATTAAAAAGAAAAAAAAAGGAATATATTAATTGAACAAGATTACTGACAGGCAGCATGACAAAGACTCTCTGAAGTGACAACATGCCTTTTAAAGAGATATTGTGTTCGACAAAAAACCTTAAATTATTATGCAAATCATGTTTGCATGCATGATGCTTGCCAGAAGTTAATTTGACCTTATTTTCTTTCTTCAGTCCTGGAATAAAAAGTAATTACAGCACATAAGAGCAAATTAATGTATGTGAACCTTCTGCTACAGTTTTCTTGAAATTCATCTTTGGCACTCCCTGTATTGACATCTTTTCTGCCTTTAATAACTTTAACCTTACCTGACCCTTGAGGACCTGATTTATCTTTCCTAAGCTACTAATAATGAAGATGGGAGTCATAGTGGCTGGTTACAGGGAACAAACCAGCAAGCTCCAGACCAGGATTTACAGAGACATGTTGTTTGTTTTCCCAGGAATTTAAGAAGCTAAACCTAAAGCTATTTGCACTATAGTCTCGGCTAAAAGAGCAACAAATGATGTCACCTGCAGCATGTTATCACTGCTGTAAGTGGTTTAATAGCAATGTGCCTGCACGTTTCCATACCAGATTTACTACAATAAGTTATTTTCAAGGTCTTCTTCTCTTAATTGCTCATTGATTACTCACCATTTTTACAATGAGAACCCCTGAGTTTAATTTGAATCAATGGTGACAAATGGTGTACGGTCCCAAACCCTTACTACCAACTTAATTGGAGAGATATAAACTTCCAGTTTTAATTGTAAGCAATAAATGCTACCTCACCTGTTTTGCTATTGTGCTTTATAGCAACACTCACTCCTTTACTATTTTGTTTGATATTTGGTCTGAACTGCCCTGAACTGCATCACTTCAAAATGTTTTGTTTATTTGCTCTTTAACACAGAACTGTTCTTCTCATGTCTTTCAGAACACATTTGCACCCTTCGACCCAAGAAGGTTGTCATCCTGTGTTACACATGCACTTTTCAATTTTAATATCAAAGCAAAGTAGTGGTTATTTTCAGTGTTCAGCAAAAGCACCAGACCTCATCTAAACCAGTGGAAATAGGCTTCCATCATGTATGTCCATATCACCTTCTAGCTCAGGAAAGATTAATATAAAATGTGCTGTAGTTTAAGCTGCAGGAGAGCCAATTATGAGGAAAAAGCAGATTATTAAACTAGGTACATCTATGCACATCACTAAGGCAAATACATTTTTAGACAGGTGTGCACTGAAGAAATTATATTCTAATTATATACCTGCAACATTTTTAATTTAACATGATGTAACCTATTACAGAGGAATGCAATTATTAAATTTTTAGTGCTGTGTTTTTACTAGGAAATACGAAGCATTTCTGCAGTGTATCTAGACATGATTTTAGGCTTATTTTACACTCATCTAGGAAAATTAGAAGATAAGTCTTGGAAAGATCATTGGAGTGAAGCAAAATAATACCAGTTAAAATCAGCAGGTTCTCAAATCATGTCAGAACTTCTAAATCTAACTTTTTAAACTATAATAAATGATAGAATTATGAGTTTAAGCTGTATCTGATATCTGATCCTTGGTGCTGTATCAAATAAACGTCATTAATACAAAACAGAGAGCTAACATACAGCAGTACTTTAGCTTAATAAACAATGACTTTGAAAGACCCTTCTCAGCTTAATAGTTCACTTATATTGATTACGCCAAGATTTTCTTTTTAGCCACTTTAACTCAGATAGTCAATATAACATTTTGGCTGCTATACTTTATTGCTTTAAATTATTCAGGAAAGGGAGTACAAGGGCAGACAGATAAGGTCTTTTTGGTTTTGCCATAAGTAACATAGTATATTGTGTCCCCCTCTGTCCTACTTTCTCTCTTCCCCTCAAATTTTCATTTTGATGCTCTTTAATTGATCATAGTCTGATTTCAATATTTAATCCTTTTTTTCTGAAGTCCTATAAACCAAATAATTAGAGAAAGAAGATAAATTCTCTCCTAGATAGAAGAGTGACAAAGTAACACAGAACACATTAAGATATCTTGGAATTTGCGATCCAGTTTTGGTCACCTGCATTAGTCAAAATGAGGTTTGGATCTTTACAATATAGTATCTCACATCTAAGAAAATTGCAGATGTGTAATATTGTTACATGGAGCTAAATATATCAAAAATTACAACAGCTATTTCTAAAATGTCATTATCATTTTTATAATACCATTAATTTACATTGGTGGGGAATTTAGGATGCCTACTTTAGATGCAGTATAAATGCAGACACTTTACTTTTCCACTGACAAAACTCTCAAATTATTGATGCATGTGCTTAAGCCCCTGAATTACCCTTTTAGGACACTTTTTTGAGTGTGTCTGTATTAAGGTTCCTACAAGCGGCAGGCAGCATCTATGAATACCAGGCAAACAAAAATGAAAGGCTTGATCATTATTTTACTTGCTCTGATAATGAAGCTCAAAAGATCTTTACACACCTTATAACAGAGTTCCCAAGTCGAGCCCAGCTTAGCACTAGGCTGAAGAGCTGTGGCAGAAATAAAACTTCTATGTTTAGATTATCCATTTGATTGAATAAAACTTATTCCCATTTCATCCTGGGAAAATGCCATCTCATCCTCAGTGTATCTTCTCCTGGAACACATGGGATACTTAGGATCTCTAAAATTACTTAAGAAGAAAGTTAGGGAATGTAGAGCCAGGGTAAAATGGTGTAAAATGTTCCCTGTTTCACTTCAGCCACTTAAAAGAAAAAATATGCTGTTTCTCACCACATGTCATTTTGATATGTTCCCAGGCTGTTACCTCTATTATATGCTGAGACAAGTTATATTCTTGTAGCACTTAGGCAACCCCCTGAAAATGGGCTGATTGTACTCTCTGAGTAATACTGAGTAATTGTCTGTTATTATTTATAAACAGTCACATCTCCTGCATGAAGTTTAGAACACCCAAACTCTTTATGGCATAGTGCTCTAATAAAAAAAGCAACTAAAGTATCAGTTTCTTAGTGCAGGAAGTTAAAATTATCATCTAACACTTGTTATTAAAATTTGTGATATAATGAAGTTAATTCTTTCTGTAAGCATTTTTGGACACAGATTATTACCTTAATTATTGATGTAATTTCTAATGAGGGAATTCTATCATTCTAAGCAATTCTCAGTTTCAAATTACATATAAATGTTGAATCTTGCAGCTTGGTATTTTGAATTCTATGGCATACATCAAGACATTTTAACATAGCTACTCAACTGAGCATGGGGCTAAGACCCTGAAAACTTGGCTTATCACCTCATAGTACAAAAGTCTCTACAGTGTAACAGGAATTTATGGGAGTTATATTTAAACCTTATGAAACTCAACAGTACATATACTTTGCAGTAGTCTTTGAATGTTAAGCTCTGTAGGGTGTCTTCATTATTGTGAAAAACACAGAGAAGCTTAAAAAAGTCCTCATAGGAGAAGATGGGGTGGTGATGGACAGTCTTGTAGCAGCTTTTTTTTCCCCCTAAGACTGCTGCTGTGGCAGGAACACACAACACCAAGGTAGATAATTTTGATCAAATTCTCACAGCCTAAATTCCACAAGAGCACAAAACCCAAAGTATTATTCAGTAGTTTAGGTGTCTTTATATTTAAACATATCCAATGCTTAAGCATTCCCTTCATCATCCAGTGAAAAAAAAATAACATGCATAATCAATAAATACCTGTATTGAATCATACCATCCTACTGAAACCATGACTGTCTTCCTGGCAGAATCATTAATGGCATTGGAAACAAAAGTGTACAAACTTTCTTAAAAAGAAGAGACAAATGACAGCTGTATGGCAGTGACAAGTAAGAATGTGAAGAACATACCTTGTCCTAGAAATCGTTCTATGGATTGGACCAAACATTTGCAGTACTACAAAATTTATTATATCCTTTTAGTACTTAGGCAACCCCTTGAAAAATTGGCTGATTGTACTCTGACAGGCTGGTTTATGGGCAAATCATTCGGGTTTGATACACCTCCACCTCTGCTAAAAAGGAATTGAATATGTAAAAAACTGCTTTATAAACCTAACCTGTCATTTCTATGGTTCACAGTTTATTTTATTAGTGGAATTCATGCAAGAGATTAAAAAGATATCAGTGAGGATATTTTGAACTAGAGAATTCCAGACAGGAACAAAAAGTGCAAATTAAGCTAGATCTTCAAGTCAGAATTTAGGTGCATATATTTTTCAGAGATGGATAAAGCTGTGATTTTGAAGCATCATTTTAGACATTAATTTAAAATTTATTATAGGTACTCCAGGGATTCTAGAGTAATGGATAAACAAAGAAGATACCAACTCTATGAACAAGTGGGTTCTTTCACCTTCCTTAATTCTGCCATCTTTCATAACTGCTTCCATGTTCTTGTTTTGTGACACATACAAAGATTAACACAACTGTCACCAATCAACACCTATCTGGAAATGTCTCTTCCCAGGTTTTCCTAGAGTCCTTGAATAGTAGCTTCTACTTTCATATCACAAGTCTAAATTACTTTTCTACTTTGCCTTATGAGAGGTTGAAGCTAATAAATTTGCTAACTCCAGCATCAGTAACAGCCACAGGAGCAAAATAAATGGACATTTCTAGTACATGACATTATCCAATAACAAATGCAGAACATCTATCAGAATTCATTATGACTTATTTCATTGAACAATTTCTTTGGTATGAATTATGTAAATATCCCAGTCCTGGATCTTCTTCTGGAAAATATTTTCTTTTCTGAAGCCGGCAACCAAAAACTGATTTAGTTACCAACAGTCTTGTTTTGAGATATGACTACTCAACAACATTAAAAAAAAAAAATTACATGGAGTTTCTACAGAACATTTGGGACCTAGAAACAAATTTTGATACTTGAAGAATATACTGCAACTTGACCATGAGTTTAGCAGCAAGACCAGGCACGATAGTCCTTACATAACACAAATTGTAATAAGGCAGCAGAACATGACAGGAGGCACTGATGCGTTTAGGCAACCTGGGGTCTACCATACACAAGTTATGCATTGTGCAAAATACTCTTTTTTAACAAATGGCAAAGAAACCTAGAATTTTCTAGCTAACCAAATATTTAAACTGCATCCCAGGATAGTGGGATTGTTTCCTCTTATTTATTTTTATAATTTTTATAATTTACTCCTATTTAATGCATTCATTCTAACCCACCCATCCATACGCTTCCTTGTTGGTAATGATAGCTCAGCAATTATGAAGCGATTTATATTTTTTTTTATTGCTTGAAAGGCAATTTTTTGTAAAGGTCCCTTACTTCTAGCTTTAGACCTTTCAAAAAAATAAGCAAGCTAAGTTGTGAGAACCTGTTGTTGATTTCTCACCTGTTACTTTGCTGTGCCTTAAACCAGACCTCCCCTGATGAGGGAGGAATTGAGATCCTTGCCAGGAATCCCAAGTACTAATGAGACATCCAGTGCTCTCTGTGCTTACAGATAGCTTATTAAGTCTTATCAGAGAAGTTAAGAATAGAGCAAGGAGTCCAGAGAGTTCTGAATGTTCTTAAAATGTCTGCTGAATGTCCGCAAAATCAAGATAACACGGCCTTCTTAAAGCTGAAGCATCCAATAGGCACTTAAAACGAAAGATATTTTTACTTTTCTACCAATGTACAACATATGCTTACAGGAACTGCGGAATTTTTTATCAAATCGTGCTAAACAGATTTTACTGCAGAACATGGCGTAGAGAAGAAGAAGAAGAAACTTAGAAACTACAACAATCCTCCATTTCGGAGTTTTTGCTCTTTATCTATTTGCTACATTAATACACCCAAAACCTTTAGGTTTTCACCCTGTGATAACTTTACATAATATTCTATTATCTAATTCTACCGAAAAGGTTAGCAGTTTTCTCCATGGACAAAGGTCAAATACAGCACCTTCCAGGGGGGTAAAATTATTTAAAATTATTTAAAACAGGCAAAAGATGTTCTTTCTGCCTTCGGGATTCCCACACGAAGTGATGTGAAACGGCAGATACAGACAGAAGAAACATACCACTGGAAGAATGAAAATGGTAACCAAGAAGATGTCTAATAATTTTAATAATTTAATAATTTAAATAAGATGGGTTTTACTTCAAGGAGTGTTTGGACGGTGAAAATACAGGAAAGTTAAATTACAGAATTTTAGGCATCAGATATTCTTTCACAAAAGAAGAATTTCTTAAGTGATAAGTTCTCTAAATTGATGACAATGAAAAAAACTAAATTCCTACAGGGTTTTTTTTAGGCAAACTGATGATTCTTCTCTGTTTATGAAGGTAGAAGTACATACGTAAACTTTAGAGTTTAAGTTGTTAAATGTGAAGATAACTAAACATGGGATGGAGAAACAGGGGGATAAGTAAGATTATCGTTACTGCTTGACTATAGGCATTGGGGACTGTTTAGCTGGGGCAACCATAGAACTCTATGGGACAATAGGGGGAGTCAAATTACGAGGTAAAGGGAATGTCCTAAAAGCATATAGCAAGAGAGATGGGAGAGAAAAGGAGAACGACAAAGTATCCTGGGATAAAAAATGTGGAGTACTAACTTAACCTATGGATTATTCTCTTATATTATATGCTCTTATTGTAACAAAAAAGACAGCTCTTCTATCAAGAAAACAAGAGCAGCGTAGAACAGCTGAGAAATTCACAGTTAGATATGAATGCAGCAACAGTCTTGCCTCCTTACTGAATATAAGTTAATACTCCACAACCAAGGAAACCTTGAGTTTGTTTTGACTCAAGATATTTAATAATTTCCCTACAAGGTTCAAATATAGGACGAAGCTAACATCATGACTTCCAGCCAGGTTAACAAAGATTGTCACCCACTAAAATACTATTCCACATGTATTCAACAATTTTGGATCAATGGGCAGAGGCCAACAGTATGAAGTTCAGTACAGCGAAGTGCTGCGTCCTGCACTTAGATCACAACAATCCCATGCAATGCTATAGGCTGGGGGCAGAGTGGCTGAAAAGCAGCCTGGTGGAAAAGGACCTGGGGGTGCTGGTCGACAACAATCTGAACATGAGCCAGTGTCTGTCCAGGTGGTCAAGAAGGAGGAGCAGCTGAGTGAGTGGGGGTTGTTCAGCCTAGAAAGAGGAGGCTCAGGGGTGACCTTATTGCATTCTACAACTACCTGAAGGGAGGTTGTAGCCAGGTGGGAATCAGCCTCTTCTCCCAGGCAACAAGAGGAAATGGCCTCAAGTTTTGCTAGGAGTTCAGGTTGGACATCAGGAAGAATTTCTTCACTGAATGGTTGTCAGCCATTGGAATGGGCTGCCCAGGGAAGTGGTCGTATGTTTCCTAGAAGTGTTCAAGAAATGACTGGATGTGGTACTTAGTGCTATGGTTTAGTTGACATGGTGGTGTTCAGTTGAAGGTTGGACTCGATGATCTTGGAGGTCTTTTCCAACCTTAATGATTCTATAATTCTATGAGACCTATCACCAGTCTTTGGTGTCACAACTAAAGTCAGCCAATACAATACTTTCAGCACCACTGAATACCCATCATTCACAGAGAAGTTTAAAACTAAATTCAATACTTCAACTTGCACAGCACAGAAAGCACACAAGTTATTTCCAAAGCAAACTAAATGTCTGTGATACAGAAGTAACTCACATTTATGGCAGCTGCCACATATGTACCTTAGTTTATAAAGTGCTATTTTTCCCATTTCTAGTTACTAGTCTTCATATATTTGAAGAACAACACTCCAGATATTTAAAGCTTGGACAAAGCTTTTAATTCGAAATAAAGAACTTATACTCTATGATTTAATCAACAAAGAATACAAACAGGTTATGAACATGAGAGTATTATGACAAAAACCTCAACCTCCTGGTATGCCACGTATAATTTCCATGAGGCAGAATGCAGAAAGAAAAAATAATATTCAAAGAGACAAGAAAGCATATAGCAGTAACATTAAGTAAATCACATTTAACGTGTACTAAGAAAAAAGCATTTTCAAATCTGCAAGAATAATCTCATATCTCTCTTCCTCTCATTTTCCAAGCCCTTCAGGCAGTTTCAGTGACAAGAAATATGGTCCATATGTATGTTCTGATACCACATTTAAAGAATATCAAGAATAGCAGCTTCAAACAGAAATAGCAGCTTCAAAGTTATTATATCACTAAATTACTTTCTGGTAGTACAAAATCGAACAATCTATAAAGGCAATATTATTATATACATATATAATTAGAAAAAAAATCAGGTCATGGTCAGAAAGTCTTTCTTTTAACAAGAAACATAGCTTCAGGCTAATGATGTTTTCCACCATTAGAAACCAAAAAAAGGAAAGTCGGGCTAGTTGTTCTCCATGATAAGCTGGCTATTACCCAATAACTTTAGTGATTCTAATGGAATTTAGTTAGTCAGAAAACCTGAGGCTGACCAGTCAGGCTTGACTTTCCCTGCTAAAAAGGAATGAAACAGTAAAACTTAATGTTTTATAATACTGTCATTCATATGCTTCACTGTTTCCTTCATCAGTTATATTAAGGGAAAAAAAGGATCTAAAATACTGTTGATGAGAATATTGTTTTGCATTTCTTTAAGACCTTTGATGCTAACTGCGTAAGCAAAGACAGCATGGTGAACTCAAGCTACTTTTTGTGTAATGTGGGACCCAGCCAGGCCTCTGAGGCAAATCATACACCTGGCTGAGTAATTTCGATGTGCAGCCCCCCAGGAACCATTCTGTCTGAGATTTTAGATTTGCCCCTTCTCATCTGGAAAGTACTTTGCCTCCAAAGCATATGGACTTCACAAAGGCTCCCAGATGTTGAAAACATCTCTGAGATGTCTTGAGGGACCTGAAAGACCTTGCTCCTCCCACAAATCCCCTATGGGTCTCCCCTCCCACATAGTTCTGAAAATAACAAGAGAAAGTGGTCCACAGCACAGGAATGCTCAAAGAAAAAATTATTATAGCTCTATTATTTTATTTATAGAAATTTATCTTACAGTGAAATGGATAAAATATCAGAAATCTGAAACTTCCTAGTCTTGAATTTGGCCTTGACTTTCACCCTTTGGTGTATGCTGTACCTGTGCTTTGCAGCATAGTTTGGTTATAACCAAACTATATTTTCCCATAAAAATCATATTATTTTTTAAATGTGTAAAAAAATTGTTTATTATGCAGCTACTATTTTATAAATTCATTTGAATTAATCATATTTTTAAAGAAAAAAATTAGAATAATTAGAAAGAAGTTCCTGAGTGCAGTGGTTTAAACTTTGGTGTTTAGAAAGTAATGTTACCATACAACATAATCACAAGCAGTATTTTCTGCATAATTCAATGGTTTTCCTAGTTAAGGAGCTAAAATAAAAAGTATTGAATGGAAACGTAATTTCCAGTTTCCCTTTTGGGATCTCTGTGTTCAATTATTGATAATCAAAATAGTGATTCAATCACTTTCAAAACTAATTATTCCTAAATTATCCAACTTTTTTAATTAAAGTAAACAGTAAACAGCTGTTCTTCCACAGTCACTACCTGCTTCTTGTAACTGAAGCCTTTTCATTTTCTATCTTGAAGGAAATTAAAATACACTTTCACTAATTCTATCCAATTATTTTTACCCACTAATATACAGAATTCCATTAAATTTCAAGCATCTTTGAAGGCAAATGAAGGTGTACACAGAATGCAGGTGTGCATATATTTAAAAAAAAAATAGAAGTTCATAAAACCTGAAATGATGTGGACAGAATCAGAGTATTTATTAAGGAAAGATCACAAGATTTAAAATGTAAAATGTCAATGTCTCTATTAGGTTAAAGCAAAAAACCAGACAGGTCTTTAAACCTCATCTGTCGCCTAGCGTTATAAACAAGTTCTCGTTCGTATTTCTTTGGAGAATTCACTGTGACTATAGAATGAAGGGGGAGAAAGAAATTTCTTATGACCCTTAGAGGTTTTGAGAAGCTCCCATGGAGAAAGGTATGATGTATTTTTAATAAATTTTGTGAATTTTAAGGAGAAAATGTAAAGCATTGAAGAATATTTCATTGAGAGAAAAATAAGTGGTGCTAAATTCTACCCTTTCCTAAACAGCAGATGAGAATCTTTTTCTTGTCTTATAATCACCTCCTTTTATTTAGAAAGAATGGGCATATACTTTTTAAAAAATTTATTTCAGAAATTACTCTTGTTCTTTAAGACTTTTTTGGCTTTTTTTTTCCTTAGCATTGTAAACATTGTTCTGTTCAGAACCTTTGCTGAATTTTTTTTTTGGGGGGGAGGCAGGCAAGGGGACAGTTTTTTTGGTTTGGGGTGAGATACAGAAACAGGCAGAATAAGCAGAGAGAGTCCAGAACAATTCCACCGAGAGTTTGGATGTGTCTATCCCTTCCTCAGTTCTTAGGAAAATATATACTGTCAGATGTTCATGCTGTGCTCACTTAAAATATTGCAGGCAAGATTTCAACAGTAGTGACAATTATTTCTTAAAATTTCAGAGAATGTAGAAAAAAAGCCCTGTTGCCTAAAAGTAGCATTTTCTGCTAACATTAGAATGAATCTTTATTCATATAGAATATAGAATTCAAAAAGAAAACCGTCACATCAGAAATTACTTCAGGAAAAAATATGTTATGTAGTTATCACATACACAGCATTGAACTTGTTTTTCCTCCCTATCCTATCACCAAGAATCTCTATTTCATCCCCAAGATGCACATTTCTGTACTGTAAAGCACTGAGTGCTGGGACAAGCAGGGATACTCCACTCTGAATAAAACATTCAGGGTCATTTTATGCATCTAAGGAAATCTGAATTATTTCCTCTCACACTCTCTTGCTCTCCTGCTCAAGTTTCAATCTTCAGACTGCCCTGCCCTCTCCCTCTTCTGCATCTATGCTGTTTTATTGACAGCCAATCACATCTAAGCAATAAACAAATGGCTAGCATATTATATCACACCTGTATCACACATTCAAAGTTGGTTTGACTCTGGGTTTGTACTTGCACACTGTTGGATAGGTCTGAATGGAATCCTGCATCTCAGGACACCATGCCAAACAGATACATGAGCTGAATATTTTTGAAAAGCATGTTTAGAAAGCTACTTTGAAGCTGTTTACTGCTGTTTCCTAAAACCAGGAGAACAGAGAATAACTCCTGTTAGCTGCGGTCAGACTAAGGTGAGATGAAACAACATTCCTCACCAGCTGATATTGCCACCCCTGCTGCAGACCTGGCTCTCATTTCTGCTTCTCCCAAGAGCAGGCAAGCACAAGATTTTGGGGGAAAAGTACTGTTATTCCCCACCTTTCCACTGAAATCAAAGCACAGGTACAGTGGCACCTACTCCCTCACCCCTGCTCCCAGAGGAGAACCCTTTCCAGGACAATACCTTCAAAAAGTCTGAATATACATCAACACTCAAGCATTCTAGTTACCATTTAAGCACCCATTAATGCAAGTGAGGTTTCCTGAATTCTGACTTTGCTGGCAGGTAAAAAAGCTGAAGGGGTTGTCATATTGGCAATGACTCCTGTCAGCGCTCCATTAAAATTATATTGTATACTTCTTTCTCTTTTGCTGGTCAAAGGGGGAAATAAATCAATGTTTCTCTGCTTTCACTATAATGACACCACACAAAATAGAGGGACAATGGAAAGTGCCATCAAATTCCCCCTGTCACAAAGGCTCAAGGAGTAACGTGAAGAGCAAAATACAGGAAACCTCTAATGCACCTAAATATATTCCCATGTGGAAAGAGCATGGATAAAAGGCTGTGGTCCAATGAACAGGACACTGATCAAGGAATAGAAGACTTTTGATTCCTTTTCTAGCTTCACTGATAATCCAGTCTGCACTCATACTCATGTGACCTTAATGCCTCATGACTCAGAATTCCCATATGGGCAATAACTGCAATAGCCTTTTACAGATAGCTTCTGTTGCACCAGATTGAAATCCAAAATCTTTATACCTGTTTCTTTAAAGCTAGGTTTTCTTCTAAGATTAAAAGTGAGCAGAATTTGGTAGGAAATAAACCACTTTCAGCTTTTACTGTGGTTTGCAGGAACAGAACATCAGTCTCCACCAAATATTGTGTGTCACTCAATCATCAAAATGCAAATCTAGGAGGCAAGGTTTACCTATCCAAACGTGAAGATTTAATTTCAACCCATATGATCTTAAACTGAAAAACTGTAGCGTTTTTTTTCCCAATTTTCTGTAAAATGGTAAATCACAGTATTTCAAATTTGGATCAAGTGAAACCAAATAATCCTTTAACATGTATCAATGACATTCAATAGCACATCATCATCTCTAGAAATTTTTCACTAAACTTAACATTTCTCCAAATTTGCACCAAGTGTACTGAAACACCTGTTTTTATATATTGTTGAATAGAATGATTCAGTTTAATGTTTACTGGAACCATGAGTTCAACTAAACACAAAAATCGTATGAACAACAGAGTTTAACTGCCCAATTGAAATCTTTGGATTATTTTTTTTAATCAAATCTCTTGCAATGCATCTGTGTACATTTCATTGTTCTCTCTTGCAATAATAATATGTATTAAGGCTGCTGTTTTGTCCTCTCTAAACATTTAAATTATAGCAAGTGCATTAGCAACTGACATATCACCCTTTAAAAGCTTTAAGGAATACCACTGCTTTTAACATGTACTCTTTCATATTTATTAATGACGCATAATTTGAAGTAAGTGCATGTCTACTGCGAAGCATGACAGCAATCATTTTCCAAGGATGTGTGGATCATTTCATTTATAATTTGTTCTATAACCCATGTGCTGAATTTTAGTGCTTGAAAAACACACATAAGGAACACAAAAGACCTGCATTTTGCTACAGAAAGTACAGTAAGAGGCCTTAGTTCTTTTGATGATGTTGGTCACCTTGCAGGCACCAATTTCTAAACAGTAATCACAGCAATAATAAAATACTTTATACATATACAGAAAAATACTAAGATATCGGGGGGGAGGGGGGAGGGGAAATAAAAATTTTGAGTGGTTCTAAATTGATTGCACATAGAGATTTGAAACCAAGGTTTCCAATAATTTATACTATTTATAAAAAACTGCAGAAGCAAGCATATGACAAAAATGAGTTTGCTGATACTGATAATGCAAGTCTGGTCATTAAGTGTTGGAAGACTATAATTTCTGTTAAATCTGTAAGAACAGAATGAAACATAGAACTAGACTAATGGCCTTGTGCACGAAAGCTTTGACTTAATGGACAAGAATCAAAAGTATCCATCTTACTGTTTTCGCAACTCAATTTTCTTTCTCACAGTCAAAGTTTCATTATTCAAATAAATTCATCCAGATGATAAAAGTGCTGATTTTATTCCAGGCTATTACTTTAGATACTTATCTGCTTAGTGACAGTGTACAGCACCTAAGAACATTAAGGCAATCGAGAAACTCCATTACCTGAGCCAGGGACAGAAATGATGTCTTACACAGTGAAATGCCTAATGTTTCAATGTACTCTTACCGCAAGGGAAGTTTAATAAACATCATCGCACAGAGAAGCTGTAGCTTCCACCCTAAAGGATCTTGTTTTATGTATAGATCAAATATATAGGCTGAGTTGCCAGCAACTTCTGAAAGCAAGCACAGCAAAGGCCCTATGAATCTTTAATGCCCACATATTATTAGAATACAAATTAGAGTAAGTTATCTTTTAAGGGGACAAAACCCTTAAAAGGGGTTTTGTCCCTAGTTGAGACAGATCAACAAGAGATTTGAAAACAAATTTTTCCAGGCCTGTCTGGAAGTTTGCAGAGTCAGTCCTTATCCTAGGAACCTTCAGCGGCTTTTAATGTCATATTAAACACTGTCTATCCATTTGCTTTCCATGCCTTCAGATTTCCCTTCCAAGCCTCTGAGACCTGTCTGTGTTCACTCCCTGTTCAACGTCCCTTCTCTCCAACATCCCCATTTCTCTCATTTCTCTTTGGCCAACCTGCCTTTCAGAAGGTTCTTTCAGGTGAGTAGTGTCATTTGTTCTCAAGGAAAACATAGTGTCATTTCTGTCCATGAACTTGCAGGCAGTATTTCAGTGGGAGCCATGCTAATCTCTTCTGTATCATTCCATTTGGATTTTTATTTTTTTTTAATATGCACTACTTTCCTCAGCTGTAGATAGTACAAATTTCCTGACTTATCTCAGTCTTCAGAAGAATTGTAGTTTTTCATGAAGGACAGAAGGATTCAGCACTTACTTAAATACATAGATTTATCCACAAATACCACTGATAACAGAGATTTCAGGGGGCCTTTTTAAAAAAACAAATAAAATCGGTTTGACCTAATAAGATGTCCTTTTCTCTTGGATAGATTCAGTAAAACAACTGTTTTCTTTATAAAGCATATTTCTAAATTTTTGGGAAAGCCTGTTGAATGTTTTTCCTTTTGCTTTTGAAAGAAACCAAGAAGTCACTTATTTATTTAATAGTTAAAATTTTAAACAATATCTGAAACAACCTCCAAGTGCACAAGAAAAAAGTTTATACAATTGTAATTTTCATGTAATGAAAAACTGTTCAATAATACATACCTCTACCTCAGATGGACTTATTAAATATTATTAATATTTGTGTAATGTTCTGAGGATATGAGAGGCTCTCTAAAGGACAACTGTTACTGTTATAGGTGATAGCTGTAGCACACAGACTTGTAAGACACAAGGGACAAATACTGCCTAACAGATAGCCCTCTGAAGAAATATTTCAAAACAAGGATCAGCTTCTATGGTTGCCTGACTAATTTTCACTTTTGGGGGACTAACTTTAGTTCTATATGATAGTGCCAGTAGATGTGTTAAATTTAGCCATTTTAACCAGCCACTGAAATTATTTTTGTCTCTCAGTTTTACACAGTCTAAACCATTCCTCTGTTAAAATGTGCAATGAATGAAAACATCTAGGCTGCAGTGATCAAATCCAGTTTGCAAAGAGTTTAGAAGTCAATTTATTCAGATAGAAACTCACGTATGTTATGAATTTATTTTATCATGTAGAGATTTTAAGGTATTGTATCACAGTATTTTTAATTCATACTTATTCTGCATCTCAAAAATTTACTAGAAGGTGATAATGAATGGGATGACAGGGTATTTATAGAGAGGCAGAATACAGGTTAAATCAGGTGAAGAAAGGAGCTATACATCAAATCATGTTAATTATACATCATCCATACCAACAAGGAACAAAGAAACTAAGCACACTGAAACCCATAGCAATATAGATAAAGGAAAACATTTTGCCTAAACACCCAGGATGGTAACAGTGAGAACAATTTGCTAAGAAGTCAGACACAATATTAATGAAAGATTTGGCCGGCATATGTAGACTCCATAATAGTTACATCCATTGGAGGTGACATTTATGTCTCCTACTGATGACTTCTTGAAGTAATTAATGAGGGAACACACCAGAAGAGAGATTTGTCTTCAGTTTGGCATAAGATCTGGTACAGAATGTGACACTTGAAGTTTATAATATACTCAAATTCCATATCATCTAAAAAATTTAAAAGTTAAAGAAATAGCAATATAGTAATATTTTAACTTTTGAGAAAGAATTAATAACAATTAAATTTATTTTTGAAAATATTTTAAACAATTGGTTAAAAGAGAGAATGTGGTTGTATAGAGAGTGTTCAAATGCACTCATTTAGAAGCCGGTAGTAAATGAATATCAAGGTATGGATACAGTCTTTAAAGAGTAAGTGGAGAGATTATTAAAAGAGGATAGATTATTAAAAGAAAAGCTGATGAACAGAGTTGCCTATGATAATAGCTGACTGGGAATTAATGTATCAGACAAAAGTCTATGTCAATAAATTCATAACAGAAAAAAACCAAACTGAAAAGGTAATGGAAAAAAAAAGCAAAATACCAAAATCAACTAGCTATTTGTTGCTAAGGAAAGGGGCTACAGAGATAGTCTTACAAAAATCTAACTTGTCTCTTAAGAGAGATAGTAAGACAAAGAGCGTGTTAGAAAGAAATAAAGAACAAAACACAAAATCAGTATCATGCCGTGACGTAAACTCAGAATTAGTACCTATAACAAATACTGTCTGTGGTCCTGATCTCCGCATCTCAGTAATGTTATAATAAAAATATTAAAATTACGTAAGAGGCAGGGAGGAACACAGAAAAAAAAGAGCTTCTTTACAAGAAGAATTGAATTGATAACAACTCTCCCGCTGGAGGGGAGACTCCTGGTGGGAGATAGGATAAATTATAAAATCATGATTCATATAAAACTGAAATACCTACTTTCCATTTTCCCACAGTGGATGACCAAAAAAAAAAAATCTGTAAATTACCAGACAACAAGTTGGAGGTTTTTTCATCTAAAATTAAAGAATTTTCATCTAACATGTTCAACATACAGTTGAAGTGTAGAACCACATTGCCATACAAACTTGCATAAGTCAATGGTATAAGACAAAAGGTAGAAAAGAATTCAAAACAAAAATTGACAAAGCCATTGTGAAAAAGCTATGAACATAGTCTCTGGTACACAGCTGACTGCTGGAAGCAAGCAGGATATTCTAGGGGAGTCAGGATAGGTTTGAGCAGTTCATGCACTTAACTGGTCACTGGAAAAAAGACAATATGGGTTGAAAAAGACGTTCTGCCCACCCTAGTACCAAAAAGAGTGAAGAATATCAAACTATTTCACAGACCTGATCCTTGAGGAGATGACATCTTCTCAAACTCTTCTGAAGTTCTGGAGAGAAGATGGATATCAACAGTTTGCTGTTTCTCATGTGTTGTTCACAAAGTTCACAACTCAGATGTGCAAAATATAATTTTCCCCAGCAGCTAAAATAATTGCAAAACTTGGCAGCGGTACAAGCACTTTCTTCTGAACTTATTTTCTACTAAATTAGTACAAAACAACACGTGCACTAAACAGTAGCACAGCTGCAGTAACAAGGCAAAACCTGCCACACAATTTTTCACTGTAAGAAAAAAAAAGGGAATCAAGGAGCACAAATGCTGTCCCCAAGTTTAATGAAACACTGGAGGATAGTTGTTACAGTGATAAACAGCATAGCATCCTATGTAAAACAGGTAGAATCAACTTGTTTTTTTATACCATAATCATTGTTTGATTTACAAGGAAAAAAATCAAGTTATAGAATACCTTATTTGGGTCTGCTTTGTATCACAATCCATTATGTGAGACTAAAGGAAACTGCAGGGTCTTTCTTAAGTCGATGGCTTGGAAAATCATTATGAAACTCTGTTATAAAATAGATCTTTTGCTGTTGGGTATTGAAGCTTCTCAGGAGACTATGGCTTTCTTAAAGTATTTGATTTTACTGAAGTCTTATGAAATACTGTATGAAATAACAGTAATTTTAGATTTGAATGATACTTTTCTTAGCAAACTACAGTTACAATTTCAACAGAGGTATTCAGATTTATCTTGCAGGAAATTAGAGACAATGTGATACTGTATTTTCCACCTTTCAAGCCGTCAGAGAAAATACCATGTTAGAGAAATCTAAATACTGCACTGAGAAAACATGCACATTCCTCGCTTATGAGATCTATTTATTCCCTTTATTATTATACTTCTATAATTATTCCATTAGTCCCTTTATTATCCAGTTTTCTGCCCTATCATGGGTTTACATATATTTGGAGAAATTTGTAATGGGTTCGGTTGCTATTCATTAGGAGAGCCAGTTGTAACAATGTCAATGCAAAAAAATATTTGAAGACTTTCATAACTATTTATTAATTAAAGATGTGTTTCACTGAAGATAATGAAGAGAGAAAAGTTCAGTTTCCATTGTCCTCTTTTCCTGCTATAATATTTTTTCTTTTTTCTGTATTATCTTGCATCACAAATCCTAACAGACTCGCATCCCTGAATATATTTTTAAGTTTCCTCTTAATTTTAGTCTTCATTATTTTCATGCTGCTTCTCAACCACTGATCCTCCTAAAGCAATTACTTCCATGTTTTGTTTGATTTTTTTAGCTGAGCTTGTGTGTCACATGCTTTCAAGAAGCCCTTTTGTGTGGCCACATCTAAGCAGTATTATCACACGGCTGCAGTCTTTCCAAGACTTAAAGCTCATTTACCCAATAAACACCATCCTTCTGCCTCAGAAAAGCAGTATCTCAGCTGAGAACTCACATAACCCGCTTCTTTACCCTCCTCCAAGTTCTCTGCTCCAGTCTGCTTCTGTTGAGGCTTTGCAAATTGCCATCCATATCCACCCATCTTCGCAGTTGTCCAAGTCTTTCTCTCACCTGTCAGGTTCCAACATCATCTCCTGTCTGAAGAGTCAAGAAAACTAGGCACAAGGAATACTTTCTAAAATTCTGCCTAGATGGCAACAAAAAAAAGAGATGTGAGAGCTTCCCAAATAATGATACCTAGTTTATTTATTTATTTGCAATTTGCATTGTACTGTATATATTTTACTTAACTTTAAAAGTTGCTGTTAAAACAAAGAGGTTTGTTGTGCTGCGTGTGATTATGACCATTTGCTAGCACCATCTGGAATTCAAACAAAAGCAATGGAGATATCCAAAAATATTAAAGAATGCAGATATTCAAAACATAAACAACCTGGAACGTAAGTGAAGAAAATTGACACTATTAATGCTGGCATGAAGCAGTCATTGCCAAGTCAGATTAGAAGTTTACCTAATAGTTTGAAAATGGAGTCAAGAGTGTGGTGAAACACACAAAATGGATAAAAGCCACTTTACCAGTCGCAACCTGAAAGTACTTTTCTGCAGAGCAGTATGTGGCATGCAAAGATTTATCTGCAAACTCACATTTTAAAGTCCAACAGTGAGGCGGATCTTTTTTCAGGTTATCTTTTTCTAGTTTAACAAAACATTATTTAGCCATGGAACCCTCCCTCACTTTTTAATGTAAATAATCTCAGGAAAAATAGGCAGATCCACCTTAAAGCTTTAGCCTAAATTACTTCGAGGTCTATACGTCTAAAACAAATCTGTAATTTGTAAGAAAAAACTATTAGTTGGCTAGTTGGCTATTAGGGATGGGAAGAGACACACGAAAGCAATACAAACACATACAAACCACTCCTCATTCTTAGATATTTCTGCAAAAGATTTGTGGATTCTACAGTGCTAAGGATGTTGTATGAAACTACTCCTAATTGGCATGCTATTTTAAAAATAAGAACAACAAAACATTAATTTCTTGTGCATTCATTTATTATCATGACAGAAAAGAGCAACATGATACATCTCCTCTGGTTTTTTAGAAGTTTTATGAAGTAGATTTTCTATACAGTAAAAGTGATTTATTGTCCTGATGGGTAAAATAAACTGTAATAAACACATACAAAAAGACCAGAAGAGTTGAATTTCCCTACTTTGGGATATGGTATTTTTCAGCATGGAAAACAGATTACTTGAACAGCCTAATTTTATATATTTTCAACTAACTTCTTAGTGACTGAAAATTTAATTTGTGATACTTCTCTTCCAATTCTTTCCTGATACTTTTGAATATTCCTCTATGTACATTGTATATGTGGTATGATTGTACATACCACATACTAGTCCTCCAAGAACAAGAAGCCTCTGTGGGATTACTGGCTGAAAGATTAATTAATTTGGAGCAATAAGTAGAACAGGAAAATACAACCCTGCTTATGGCAAATGAGGGAAGGGAATTATTTCTCCTTCCTTATTAAAGTGTGAAATAAATTTCTAAGGATGTCATAGTCCTCAGCATTATACACAGAAATTATGTAAAGCCTAGTCCTGATGCAGAACAAGAGTGACAAATGCCTCATTTTTGCCTTTCACATGGAAGGGTGAAAGTTGAGTGCTCTAGAAACAATAAATATTTGAACATGTAGTTTTTGACCTTAAAAGTAAACAGATAAGGACCTAAAAGAAACTGTCACTACTATTAGCCTCCTGGTGAACAAAATATTTTCCAGTCTGATCACCATCAAAGCGGCAGTAATTATGGTTTCATGTCAGACAACAAAAAGAAAAGCAACTTTTACAGTTTGGCAAGGAAGAATGCAAGACTAGACTGGACAGCCATCAATACTGCAGAAAATGACTTACTATTGCACTGGATCACAGCCTCTGAACAGAAGTTAAAAATATCATTTTCTTGTGATTAAATGTAATTCTGGGATTTATATGCAAGAGCGGTGCATTAAAAACATCCAGAATACGTCATCTCAGTACTCTTAAGGCATCTGCTGGCCCTTTTTTTTTTATTTTGACGGAATACAGCTTAGGAAGGATATGGAATAATTTGAGACAGTCCAAAAGAAGCAAATAGAAATGATAACTGGTATACATATTTGACCTATAACATACACGATAATCTTTTAAGAATGTAAGAGGAGGTGTTAAAGAAGAAAATTCATCCATTTTTGTATTGTCTGAAGACAAAATAAAAAGCAATGAGCTAAAATTCCAGAAAAGGAGATTTAAATTAGAAATCATGAAAATATCTTGAAGAGTGAGAACAGTGAAGTACAAGAACAGGTTGCTTAGGAAGGCTGTTCAATATGTTAAAGGAAATTTTTTACAACCAGCCTTTAAGAGTGACACAATTATAGTATATACTGTCCTCATGCATGAAATGTATCCAAGAACAAGGTAACCACTTATAGTGCTATTTATTACTCCAGTAATCAAATATACATGTAAATATATCCCTATAAGACATATTTTCCCTGGGAAAAAAATGCCACTGGAAAAAAATGTTTCCAGTTAACACAACGTATCTAGTCCTTATGCCTAGACTTGACACTAGATACACGATTTGGGAATGATTCACAAGAATGATCAAAGCCATGTGAAGCATCTCTTCTAGAGGTATGAATTAAATTTAACTTTTCAAACAAAAGAACAAGGAGTGACTTAATCTCTCTACTGCCACAAGAATGTAAATTTCAAAAGTAATGGGATCTTCAAAGCAGCAGCCTAGGAGATAAGGCACTGCAACAGCTAATGAACACTGAGCACAAATTTTTAACAGTTAAACATCGAAGTCATTTACCAGGGACTATCACAGGACATATATATTTATAGAAACAGATCTGAAAATTATGCTCTAGTTTAACTATAAATTTAGATTCAGAACAAGAATTTGTATTGACCCACTGAAATATGAACTTTCATTCAATGTGACAGCTGCAACATCAGCAGGCAGGAGCTGAGATGCTGAAGTGTTCAAAGTACCTGGTGAACTCTGAATACAGAAAGAAACATGACATACTGTATAGTTAACCCTTTCCAGAAAGTGAACCTGAATTTCAAGAATGCAGAAGTATCTA
This sequence comes from Gymnorhina tibicen, assembly GCA_013399875.1. Taxonomy (NCBI): domain Eukaryota; kingdom Metazoa; phylum Chordata; class Aves; order Passeriformes; family Artamidae; genus Gymnorhina; species Gymnorhina tibicen. Next base: position 224,057 of record VXAZ01000546.1, read on the forward strand.
CATCACCCTTGAAAGGGGGGACTGAAGCCTTGCAGTCCATGTAGAAGGTAGAAGACACTAGGGAGGCAATGCAAGTGGACTTCATTGTCTAAATATACTCAGCCTTGTGCTGTCTTTTTGTTCAGCACATTTAATTCTGAGACATGGCTGTTTCACCAGAAGGAGGCAGCGAGAATCTGGCGTGATGGACCAAAATCTTAACAATCCTTCCTTAAGGAAGGATAAAAACTAAGTAATAAATAAATAATTATGGATTCACTGTTCAGTGAGGTCATTGAAGGTTCAAAGTTTGAATTTAGTTACCTCCTAAAGAAGTCTGTATTTGTGTTGAAATTTGCAGCTCCAGACATATGGGGGTTTTATGATGATTTAGTGTATATTAGATGGAACTGACTATCTTTGTTTAGGTAACATCTCAAGGTTGACTACTAATAATAAGTCTTTTGGTGATATTTTTGTCATAGCTGTGGTGGAGGTAAATTAAGCTAGTACAGAAACTATCTAAACCACTTTCTAAAAACTGAATGACGGAGGACTTGAACTAAGTATGTTCTGCTTCAGACTAAAAACGAGTAATGAAGGAAAATACTGACTGAAAAACCATGTTTGTATAATCCACTTATTTTAATTTCAGTAGCCTGCACAGGCTATAATCAAGGATTAAACCCAACTTATTCTACATAGTTTGCATGTACAGAACACAAAGATCATTCCTTCTCTCTAAAATTTTAATGGTCACAGTCCATCAGGCTTTTAAAATAAATAATTACTTATAAGAAAAGAAATAGAAGGGCTTTTTCTTTGTGCTATTTTCTAATGCACTGTTATGTAACATATTTCCCAGCACGTTGCTAACCACTCATAAAAGAAGATGGTCAGAATATGTATTTGACCCCTGATTCCAACAGGCATACAAAGAACGACTATGTACACAATATATCCTGTTTCATATATAATTTTTTACATACTTTGCTATTTTCTTTTTTTCAGTACCAACTGGAGAACAGGTCACTTCCAACGCCACTAAGAAAAGCAAATACAGTGAACTATCATTTGCCTTTCTTTTCTTCCTCAATTTTTCACACAAGGCTGAGTCAAACAGTTGCTTCCAAGCGTCTGCTGCTTTTACTCACAAATTAATGCAACAGAATCCTAGAAGGCCAATGAAAATCTCAAGGTTAACTTTCAGAAAGCAGCAACTGAAATGCATCAGTGCTAACACTAAACCATTCCTTTTATCTCCCTTTGTGCTGCATTGTTTCTGCTTTGCATGATACCATAGTGCAAGACAGGTTATAAAATATTATCTTTGAGTCAGTAATTTTTGTGCTAGTTAGATGAGTCTTCGCTTTGTAGGTTTTTTTTAAAAGTGTGTACTAAAACATCTCCGAAACATAAAAGAAAATATCCATATAAATATTATGATGGCCAGTCATGTCCATTAACAAGCTTTCTACCCCCTAATACACCTTCAAGGCAGTAGGATTAATCACCTGTGCAGATTTCATACTACAAGTTCATGTAAAGCAATGTCCTTGAACCAAGAGTAGAAGCTGAAATGTGCCTACAGCTTGGAACTTATGTGAACACTTTTGCAGCTGTGTTAGCTTTTCATAGCATACCTGACCCTCTGCTGACTCCTGTGGATAAAAAGCTTTTTATAATGGTTTCTACCTTAGCAAAACAGAATGTGTAATTTCTCATGATCTGCTACTTATTTGCAGGAAAATTGCAAAAATTATGAAATGCACTGAATTGTTTTTAATGAAGGGATGTGTCTTCCATAAAACATGCTTGTTTTATCTCCAGTGACTTCCTAGAAGGAATTCAGCTCCACAGCAGAGTTGACAATCAACATCTATATTGCCTGTAGCATAATAGTGTATCATTAAGCAGGACTAACTACCTTTACAATAGAAAATCAGTAACTACAAAATGATTTTCAATTCATCATCTATGTTGTGAACTATATCTTAATTAACCTCTTGGCTCACATAAGCTGATTTTAAAGAAGTGGGCAGAAAACAAATCCTACAATAAGTCTAAAAGTGAACAGTCTGTATGTTTCATTACAGAGAGTAAAGAAAGTTGTTCTTCCCCAAAGAAAGACACTCCACAGAAAATTCAAGTCTAAATATTTCCAAGTGAGCACCAACTGGCATGTCATCTTTTGACAGTCTCGTTCCCTGAGAGTAAACCATAAACAGCTCTACACCTGACTACTGTATTTGTTTCAGTAGAACAACCACAACAAAAGGGCAAAATCTGTGCTCCCATTTGGTATTTCGCTACCATCTTTCACACTCATCTATGTATTTGTCTATATTTTCCAGTATCCTACATATATTTTCGTCTGAGCTGACCTGCAGTGCCACTAAGGTCCTCATTCAGACCAATTTATTTTGCAGATCCTACAAGAAGTTAGCTACCTAAACCTGATGTCTTACTCCATTTTTGGAAATATCAATATACAAATAACAGTAATGCAGGATAAAGCCATCAATGCCCATGACTACATTTCACTTCTAACACCACATTAAATCACGATTGAGAAGCCCTCAGGACAGGCAGTATCTCTTTTCACCTATTTTGAGAAGCACTTTCATCCAATTAGGTGCTACAGTAATACAATCTTATTTTTATTATTAAAGAAGCACTGTTAATAATCTGTCAAAAGTTGTTAGTGTTTGTAATACTGAAAGCTGCAGTGTTTGATAATTTGCTAGCTCTGCCAGGGTTCCTCTTCTCTTTGTGATAAATCAGATGACAAGTTTGTCTACAGTCTTGAGGCAACTACTAATGAGCTGCATGGAGTTCATCCTCTCTCATCCTATAAAATAATATGATCTTCAAATTAATCAGATGCCTTTATGATGCAGACAGTTTTAATGTCATAATTATGGAAATTACTGCACTCCCTTGGCAACTTTTCAGGCACTAATGCTTAGCACTATACTGTACAAACAGGTGGGCTTTTTTTAACTTATGCACTCATTAACAATTCCTGGTCTCCATGATCTTTCTTTGCTACTCCAAATTCCACCAATGTTCCAAAACAAGACCCCCAATACAGGAAAACATTTTTGTAGGTAGAATACATCTCCAAGCACAATAGAAAATGACTGAAAGAACAATACAGATTCTATGCCTGTAATATGCTCCTAATGTTTTAGGCATCTCAATTACATCTACACAGACATACAGATGGAAAAAACTGTTGTTTTATAGAACACTGTAATAAAAATGGTAAAACACTTCCCGTTCTAGCTTATGAGCTCAAACTAACTTGAATGGAAGACAGAAACACTTTAACAAAATACATCTTCTTTCTTTTCTTTATGAGGAAAATCCGTGCTTCATAGTGCTTCCATTATTGGAAGTTCTCATTCCATCGTCTAACTCCACATATTTCCTCCCATTCCTTTGTGACTGCTTCAATGTCAGCATCTTTTAACAGTGCAGCCTAATTAGGCAGAATATACACTGCTTTGTAGTTTTCTGTCATCACAGCTGCACTACTGTTATCAGCTCATGCAATACTTTTTGGTGGTTTAAGAAACTGCATACCTTTGGCTTACTTGAGTCAATACAATATTTATGCTTAATACATGAAAGTATTTAAACTTGTTTACTGGGAAATAAGATAAATATCTTTGCTTACCAGCAATCCTTAAATTTAAAAATATCGTATATTTGTTACCATTCACTCACCTATAGACTAATCATGAACCTAGTGGTCAAAATGAAAATGTAATCACTTTTGTATGACAGTTACATGTTTTAATGTAAATTTTATTAATGATTCATTTATTCCTAAAATAAAAGCTCGTTAAAAGTTGGAAGTGCAAGTATAGTACTTTATTTGATACTTTGACATTTCATCCTGATGTTCCACCAAATAAAAAAAGTCACACTATTAATGATAGTACTGATTTGAAAAGGCAGCAGTTAAATATGTGGTCCCTTTAAACCTCAGAGTTTTGAACAGTGGTGGTAGTTATTTTAACTCTGGAGAGGGTTATGGGTCCCTTACAAGACTAGGAGAACTCTTTTTCACCCTGCAGAGCTATCCTGACATTACAAAACCACGAGTCTGCTGTATCATGAGAAGCTTAATTGGCAGTCTAAAAGTGGGCTTCTTAAAACTACAAGAAGTACTGCGAACATACAGAAAGGGAAATCAATGCTTGTGTGCTTGCATTTTACCTGTAAATCGTCTTGCACCTGAACAAGAAAAGTACTTATTTCTTCTGAAAGTCTGTGTGCATTAATGCATTACTAGAGACTGAAATGCTTGAAATGCTTGATTAGACTTAGAATTGTGGTGAAATATTATTCAGAGAATTTATTGCCTTTCTTAGTACTAACCCAACAAAGGATGGTTAAATGGTACTTAAACGTTCTGAATCCAAATGTATGTTTTTACAGGGTACCCATAGGCTAAGTGTGTATTTTTTTCAAACTCTCCCTTGCTTTGGCCCCTTTTTTTAACCAGTATCAACTAACTCATATACTTTTAAAGCATGTATCACCCTCTCATCTCAAAATTCCTCTTCTCCTTTGAAGAACTATTTCTTCTTTTACAGTTGCTGAAAAAAATTAACAAAAAGGAAAAAAAAGGAAAAGAAAAAAGAAAAGGAAAAGAAAAAGGAAAAATAAGTGCACAAGACTACCTGAGCTGAATTATGTTTTTTGCCAGAAGAAGAAAACATCTCTGTCCCATCACAGTTCATTTAACCTGAGAGGAAGCACAAATGAGGCTTCTAATTTCTGAAGGAGAATTGTAACACATGTGCAGATAGATATATACCTCAGGGGAACTCTTAAAAACAATACATAAATTCTTTCTGTACAATTTTCTTTATGGGCAGAGAGAAAAATTTCTTTCCCCTCACCCTCTAAGATGTTATATAACTTTATTTCTAACAAAAGAGTATTAGAAAGTGCTATGTTTTATCTGGCTATACTCTTCCAGAAAAGGTCTTAAGACAGTATGAAATGAAAGAAAGAAAAAGCACATCCAATGAGTGCCACTGTAAATCATGTGATATGTATTTTCTGTACTCATTGCCCAATGAATAACCTTCATACAAATCCAATATATACAACATATAAGCTTGGTAGGTAGGCACCTCTGTACTAACAAAGTATACAACATTTTGACCTTGTACAATTATTAGGTACATCAGATTACTTCTCTCTGTAAGTAAAGGAAATTTCTACTTGCACACATTACCTTCACATACAAAAGTAAATGGAACTTTCTAATGTGAGTACAGTATGTTATCAGTGGCTATAATTACAACTTTTTTTCTAGTTTATCTGTTGGATTTTTAAAAATATGTGTGTTGGTTTGAAAACAAACCAGTGGGAGATCACAAGTCAGGATCTAAATTAATGGGAAAATAAAATTAGAAACAAATGAAATAATATAAGGAGAGGCACTGACAAAGTCAGATACAACCTGACACCCTGTTAGAGTGGTGGTAGCAGTCCAGAGGAAGTAGCTCAGTTGGAGTGATGATCCTATGGAAGGTCTCCAGCTGAAGGTCCAGTGGTAGCTTTGTCCGCTGGTAACCGAGTAGACAGGGCTGAGCTAGGAACTTCTGAGGGCAGGTTATATCCAGGTGGGAATGCTTGGCTCCTCCCTCCTGGGTGGAGCATCTCACAGTAGGATGAGATAAGTCCATGAGTCATGTGGGGGTTTCTTGATGGCCCATTGTCTATTATCAGGGGTGGGTCATTAGCAGGCAATAACAGCTAATGGCCCACAGCTGGTGGTAATAGAATACTTGAATACATCTATATTTTAACCTAGGACAATATGCAAGCCCCATTGTTTTTGAAAGTGAAGCACTTGTTTTCTAAATTTCAAAATTACAGTAGACTATGAGATAAGTTCTATACATATAGAATAGTTTCACTTCTGAAAGGCTGGAGCAAATCTCTAATACACTGTGCTGGTTTTTAGTGGGATATAGTTAATTTTCTTAATAGCACCTAGGATGGGCTATGTTTTGGATTTGTGCCGGAAACAGTGTTGATAACTGTATTTCATGACTGCTGGGCAGGGCTCTTACACTCAAGGCCTTTTCTGATTCTCATCCCACCCCACCAGTGAGGAGGCTGGGGGTGCACAGGGAGCTGGGAGGGACACAGCTGGGACAGCTTACCCCAAATGACCAAAGGGAGATCCAGTACCATGGGGTTTCATGCTCAGTATATGAAGCTGGGGAAAGTATAAGGAAGCAGGCACCTCTGGAGCAATGGTGTTTGTGTTCCCAAGTCACTGTGACGTGCGATGGAGCCCTGTTTTCCTGGCAATGGCTGAACATCTGCCAGCCAAATCAAAATGATTAATGAATTCCCAGTTGTACTTCACTTGTGTGCATGGCTTTTGCTTTACTTGTCAAACTGTCTTTATCTCAAGCCACAAGTTTTTTCACTTCTACTCTTCTGATTATCTCCCCCTTCCGACTCAGAGAGGCTGAGTGGCCATGTGGGACTGAGTTGCTGGCTGCGGTTAAACCATGACATACACACAGTTCAAAAAACCATTAAATAAATAAGAGATTAGTTGTATGACAGAAAATGAGTATGAGCTTTAATAAAACTTGTTTATATTTGCAGTTTGAAAATCTATAGCTGTCCTTGGATGCCTTTCTGGTAATCCATCTGTGAATTACTGAAGTCAAATAATCAAAGCTTTCATTTATCTAAATCATCTGTGCAGCCAGTCTTTACTGTTTCAAAGTTATCTTTTGAGAACTGTAAAGAAGCAAGGGTATAGTTATGCAAATCGAACCAAATTTCTCCTGTATTTCTACTGCTACAGGAAACTTCCAGTGAAAAATGGACCATCACTTTTCTACTGGTTTTTGTAGCATAAAAGAAAGGTTGTCTTTAGCTTTTCCTCAGACAAAAATATGGGATGCAACAGTAAGAGGTTTTGGTAAGAAAAAGTCGAAGAGATGTCTATATATCAGATAAAGTGGCATGATTCACAAAACTTTGAAGGAGGAGCTCTGGTTTAAGAATGATTACTAGAAGGAAATAGAGAGATTCATGATTTGGAGATAGATAGGACTACTGAGAATAGAAGGAAAGGCTACACACACAGACTATTCCCTCTTCTGCATTTCTTCTGAAGCCAGAACAGCATATCACAGCTATTATATCCATAAATACAGTACAAATGAGAAGACACAGATATAATGCAGCAGAAAATAATGGAAGCCACAGGAAAGATAAGAATATCAGAAGGCAGGCTAGGGAAAAGTATATCTTGATCTTACACAGAAAAAATTAGCAATCACAAGACCAAGAAGGAAAAATTAATATAACGCAAGACATTACAGAAGAAAGTTAATCAGTAATATTACCACAATGATATTAACATCCTTTGTTCCACCTAAACTTAAACTGAACACAATTACTTAATTTCCTTGCTGTGCAAAAAGGCTTGGAGGAAGTTGTGTGATTTGGATTTCCTTCTGTTGCTTACTGAAATCTTAGCCAGTAGATTCAGTCTATTCAGCAAAAATCCTCTAACATAATAGAACTATGCCAGAATAACAACTTCTAGGATTTTTAAATTCTGATTAAGCGAATTTTTTTTCTGCTTACTCTCTAACATTAGTATACTTTTAGCCTAGTAAACACGTACCCTTAATGGAACATGATCCAATGCTTCAGATTTACTTTTTACACTCTGAAACTTTCTAATTTTCTTATTTTCAAACAAATTTTCTTAGTTCCAGTAGAAGTTCTTCCACATGGTAAAGAGAAAGTCAAAATTAAAGTTATGTCCTCCATAAAACAGAAGCAAAGAGCACCCCTACAATACCTTTTCTTTTGAAAGAGAGAAGCAAAGAAAGAAAGAAGAAAAAAAAGGAGAATGGAAAAGACAACAAAAGAAAGAAAACATTAAAGAAAAAATTGGGGAGACTGTAAGGAAACAGAACAGATATCAACGTTTGATCTCCAGGCTATTCATATGCCAACTAATTTATTATTAAAGCATGACATTTCTGAATCACTTGATACACACTCCATTAATGAAATTATTCAGATACATGCAAGAAATATTACAAATTAGAATTACTGCAAATATTTTTCCCATAAGATCACTCACACAGCATAAAAAAAAATCATGCAACAATTCCCTCAATTTTCTCAGAACTCAAGAACCATGACAGCTATTGAACTTACTCATTTGTATCTATAGTATGAGACGCTCATTCCAAGTCTTTTCATTCACATGAGGTGAAATCCTGTCTCTGTTGAAATCAATGAGACTTTTGGTATTGATTTCAATGAAACCACAATTCTGATCAGTGTTTGTACTCTCTCTCATGGCTTACAGAGATTCTTAACAAAAAATGTGGCAAACTAAAACACAGGGATCTGTGGAATACGGGGTTACATTTGTTAAAACGGCAAAGGCTTGTGCTCACCAGAAGGCCCTGGGAAAAGCACAGCTGCAGGCTGGATGGTTTGAAGTTGGCAGAGGGGTGAGAAGCAGTTGAGTGACAATTGGAAGTGAGATTGTGATTGGCTGGAGGAACACATGGACAGCATATAAACGGGAAGCTGATTGGGTGATAGGGTGCGTGGATGGCAGCACTGCAGCTGTGCCAGCCAATGGGTGCCCTTCCGCTGTTAAATTCTGTTACGCTTCGGCTTGGGTTGTGTTCGGTTGAGATTAAGGGTATAAAGAGGGGGTGATTTTTGGATATAAATGGATTTTCTTTGGACGTACAAGGGAGTCTGTAGTCTTTGTTCCCCATTGCTACAGGAATCCAATTTGTTACAGTCATTTTTCATATGGCAGAGGGAAGAAATGTTTTGATTCAATGGGAAGATTGTGATGTTTACCTAGTGCAACAATTTGCATTGAGTCAATCTGCAGTGTTCACACAAGTGTTCTTCTGTTGTTCAGACTTCTGTTGTTACAGTAGACAACAAGAATATATTTCTTTCATTGATTTGGTTATTAATCTCACTATGACAACTATTCATAACCATTTTCACTGTTTAGGAAAAAAGAGTAAAGGACACATGAAATGCTAGTGTATGAAAGATCAGTGAAACCATTTTTACATTATCGCAAATACGTAACTACAAAATGACTGTATAAAAGGATTATTTATTGAACTTCTATCTACATCTTTTTTCCTGATTTATTCCCACATAGCTGACAGGGTGTAAGGATGGACAATTACCCCAGCGCACTGCCTTTCTCAGTGTATCACTGTATTGAACACCCTACTCTAATGTAAAACTCCACCCTTAGGGTGCAGAGGTGCCGTACACATTGCATACAGATTCAAGCCCCGGGCTTTATCCAGCCATTACTTGCCCATCTCTGTCCAGAGAAGGGCAACAAAGCAGGTGAAGGGTCTGGAGCGCATGTTCCACGAGGAGCAGCTGAGGGAGCTGCGATTGTTTAGCCCGGAGAAGCTTAGGGAGTGAAAGGAGGCAGGTGGGGGGGCGGAAATCAGCCTCTTCTCCCAGACAACCANCTGCGGCCCTGCCTCCCGCGGGTGAGTAGCGGCGCCGGCCCGGAGCCCCGGCCGGCCCCGGGCACTGGGGAAGGGCTCCTCGGGGCTGGGAGAGGCCGGGAGAGGAGGGGACGGTCCCCGCCCCCGCCCGCAGCTGCTGTCAGAGGGGTTGCGGCGGCCCCCGGGCAGTGCCGTCCCTCCTCCCTCCTGCGGAAGCGTCGCCGCGCGTCCCGCCCGCGGCTNCGACGTAGTCCTAAACTGCATGAGGGGAGATTGGACATCAGCAGGAATTTCTCCACAGAAAGGGTGACTAGACATTGGAATGGGCCGCCCAGGGAGGTGGTGGAGCCACCATCGCTGAATGTGTTTAAGGAAAGACTGGATGTGGCACTCAGTGCGACGGTCTAGTCGACAGGGTGGTGTTCGGTCATAGCTTGGACTCGATGATCTCATCCTAAATGGATTCTGTGACTACCATTTCGCAGCTGAAAAGCAACCAACAATCCAGCAAATGGTTTCAGAGAACTGAAAGATTTTTAGGCCTTTCGGTTAAAAAAAGAGAAGAAACCCAAACAACAAACGTAATTTGAAAGCCCAGCGGAGACCCTGGCTTTGCAGCAGCTGCGCAGGTGCCTCGCTCCCAGCGCAAAGTGCAGGAGCCCGGCGGGTCTCTCCCCTCAGAACAACGGGGTCGGCCGCCGCCGCCCGCCCCGCGCATGCGCCCCGGCTGGCGCACGCGCCGCCGCCGCCCCGCCCCG
>VXAZ01000546.1:234447-380308 GCA_013399875.1 Gymnorhina tibicen
TGGCGGGGGCTGGCGCTTGGCTCCACAGAATGACAGAGAAGTGTGAACGCTCGGAACTCGGTGGCTTGCTCGGGGGATGGGAGCAGCGCTGCGGGCTGGGTCCGCTCCCCTCCATGTCTTTCAACTCTTGTCAAGCAGCCTGGCTCTGCAGCGGCCCCGCTGTGAACTGCCCCGGGCAGGGATGGCTAAGGGTCGCTTTCTTCTCATGGCCTGCAGCCTCTCAAAGTTAGGTGTGTTTCCATAACCTTTCAAAGCAGGAGAAGGCTGGAATGTTGAAGGCAAATACTCTAGCGTAATGCTGGAGGCTCTCTTACCACGTTTACAGCAAAGAATCCAGAAGGATTGCGTTCTGTTATTGCTGCTGTCTTTCTTAAATTCAAATCACGTTTTGTGGTTGTCAGATTTCAATATCTCTTTCTAAATTGGGAAGACCAAAAAGAAATCTTTTATTATTGGAAGTGTTTAAAAAGATGCCTTTTTAACATGTAAGCACGGCTATGAAGTGCCTGCATGCTGTATCTAATGTCTTCTTCCATCTTTAAGGATTTTCAAGGTATTTTTAAAAAAGGCTGTGGAAGAAGACTTTTCATATAGAGAGAGTTTTTAAGAAATTCCCTGTTTTTTTCTAATACTGGAAACACAAGGTTCCCACAGATATGGTCAGCCTCTGTTGTTTTTTATTATTTGTGATCCCCAGATCAGAATGTGCTATGTAAATGTCCTCTGTAAATGTAGTGCTTTAAACACTCTTACCAGTCCTCAGTTTACTAAACCTCACCTAGTCAATCATTTGGCAACTAAATTAATATTTCTAGGTGCACATTGCACTGTAGCTCCAGAATCAGGGCTTTAAGGCCTAGGTGCTTCAGCTCTATCTAGAGCTGATCTGTCACTTCAGAGTTTTCAGTTTCTTTGAGCTGGGAAAACTTAGTAGAAACCAAGCTTAGATACCTTAGCTGAGAAGCTTTGATCCCATCCATGAGCTACCAGCCTCAGTGGCTTCTGGATGACCTTACCCTTGATCAATAAAAATAGATTTTCAGAGTTCCCCTCTATATTGCATTGCCATTTGTTATGGTTAAGGAACATCAGAGCAAATAAATTATAGTATTTGCTGATACTTACTAAACTAGATAAGTAGTAGTTCAGTTTTATCTGAACCTAGTTTCTTTGCATAGAGTATTTCTCTTTTGGAATTGTAAAACTGAAAAAAGCATCCCACTGGGCAGGGCACTGAAACTTGTCTGTCCAGAATTATCTAGAGTAATTAACTACCATCACCCCTTTCAACCATTTTTTTTTTTAACTGCTTTCTCTTTTCTGTCTAAAGAAACATTCTTATTTGGGGAAACATTTCCTTATGTCAGGGGAAAAAAAGCTGCTAATCTGTACATCTGTATGGTTTTTTCTTCATATAGAGGAAAGGACAAGCAGAATGTTTCCCTGCACAATAACTTAAGGGTATAAAAAGCAGTATTGAGGGAGAAAAGAAAATCACTGTCAGGTAAGATTTTGAGACATTCAGTTAAGTTTGGGGAACAGTTAGGAAAATACTTCGGATTCTTTCACAGACCCTTTTTCTTTTCTTTCTTCATGGAGGAGTTGTTTTAAGAAGAATGGCTTGAGATTTTGCCTGCCGTGATGAATTTCAGGCTATTTGTTACTGAAAAACCCAAATTAATTTGGAATAGAGATGATCATGTATTTTGTGCTTTTAATTCTATATAATTGCTTACAAACTAAATGGTAAAATAACTGTGTCATATTTTTTGTTGTTTTGAGAAGGGAACTGGATGCTGAGGAAATACAAGTTTTAACTTTTCCTGGTAAAGCTTCATATTTTTCTCATGTTATGAAGGAAACTACTATCTGATTTATTAAAGGAGAAAGATATCTAAACTAACTTGTTCTTCCTTCTGACCTGTTACAGGTGGTTTTTTTTCTTCTTTTAAAATTTATTGGGTAGGGAAGAGAAAGAGCCCAAATTACTTACATTTTTTGGCTGGTAGATCTATATGTGTAAACAAATGTAGAGTTAGAATCCAAAAGCTTCTGAGTCAGAGTAACTGTGTGTAAGATCTGAACCTACATAAAGCTGGAAGTTATTCAGGCTTTTTCCTACCAAGAAAGTCAATTGCTGTTAGATCCAAGTGCACTCAAAAGTCAAAAGCAAGATACTTCCTAAGTCTATAGGAGTGACGTGTACCTCAGTAAATTGCAATCAGGCTCTTAAAATTTGAATGTCCATGACAAATGCAAAATCACTGCTATGCTTTGTCTAATGACTGTTGAATCAGAAATGTATTTTTAAGGTTTTTCCACTTCCAAGGATAGACATAACTTCATGGAGCTATTTCACGGGGCATGTTTGCTCAGTCTGTTTCCCCAGTATTGCTGTTCTGCTGTGGCACTAGCACTGATGAGGGTAATTTACCTGTCACTGTCTCTGAAAAGATCTGAACAAGATTAAATGACACATGAAGCACTGCCAACCTGTAGCTCTTTGATGCAGCTTTTACAGTATAGGTGTCTATGCCAGGTCTGAATTATGTTATCATCATTGAGACTGATGTCTCCCCAAAACAGAAGCCTTTACTGTAGATATCACTTACTTGTTCTAGAAATTTTGCACTGTGATGCTGACCCTCTGTATAAGCATAGCAGAAGTTCATAATATGCTATGGTAGACCAAGGTCTGTCTCCATGCTAGTCAAATGCTAGTCAAGCATGCTGCTCATTTTTAGTACACTTCAATGGTTAATATTTCATTGAAAAAATACTTGCTGAGATAATAACATGGAGTACCAAGATCAATTCCTGACACTTTAGACAAATCACTTAATGATAGTGAAATCTTGATCTAAACAGGAGGAATTGAGTAGCAGACATGTCAACCAAGAATAAAAAGGAACAGTTTCTTCAATATGGAATAGGAAAACCCAAATGAAAGACATTGTGAACATTCCAATTACAGACATTGCAGTCATGAATTCTTTTTCACAGAAGAGATAAAATAATAATTGCAGAGGTAGTTTATCACTGGCAGTCCTGTATGTTGTTTAATGAAGATCGGTGGCATCTCGGTTAAATTAAACACAATACATTAATGCATTAGTCAGATGAATAAAATTGTTTCCCTAAAAAAAATCCTGACCCTTCAGAAAACTTCAGTTTGTCAAATCTGAAAATTGAGTTGAATTACCAGGCAGGGGTAGCATAATATACTAGAAAGAAGACTGAAAAGGTAATGAAAAATAGCAGGAGTAGTTTGAGTGTATTTAGTGTTAATTTTGTATTAAAGTAAGATGTTCTGTGCTCCAAATAATCTCTGACAGAATTCTGAAACTGTGGGATGGGTTGTTAGCCATAGAAGAAGAATCCTGTAATTTGACATAAAGTGCTGTGAAATCCTTTAAGCCTATATGCTGTAAAATCGTTTTCCCTGACAGTAGCCAAACGTATGGTTTCACAATCCAGTTGGGCAAAATGAACAACATCGTTTTCGTAGTCTTGCCTTGCTCCATCTGTTCTTTGTTGGCTATAGTGCCGTGATACTCATTCAACTGAGTCCACTCCCTAACAAGGTAAAAGTGCATTGGGATTTTCATGTTGTTTATTTTTGAAATGTTAACAGGGTTTTGCTCTTAAAGTAAATGAATGACCTTACTGTGAAAACCAAATTAATCCCAGAAGTAAGTAGGAATAGACAGTAGGGTGAACGGATTGATATTGGAAATGGAAGCAGAAGTTTCCTTTGTGGTAGTGTAATGCTGCTAATCCAATTCAGGCTGTATTGTTAGAAAGCATATTCTAAAATTCCTTATCTAAAATTATCATAGCAGTAGCAAACAGCATATTGTGAGAACTGAGCTCTGTGTTAATGCGCTACAACACTGGTAGGAAACTAAGGTGAAATAATTTATAAGTATTTTAAAGTTACCTCTGTATATCTCAGTAAATTAAAATAAGATTTTAAAATTTGGAGGTCAGGGACAGAAATCCAAATCACTAGCTATGCTATGTCTAATGATCCTTGAATCAGAAATCTGTTCTTAGATTTTCCAGTTTAGTGTTGTCAGTTTTATGCATAATCTTGTTCCGCATAATTCTGTGGTAACCTAAATTTTGTTAATCCTTTTCTCTGGTTCTCTTGTGATAATGTTGAACAGGAATTAAGGTTATGAATAAAGTAATCAGGCCTTCCATTATACTGATTTTCTTCCCCTACTTTCAATGTTCAAATCTTGCTGTGTACTATTGGTCTTGTTTTGAATTTAGCCCTGGAACACTACATGAAGTGTCAGGCAGCTGTGACATTGTACTAACTGGCTGCCAGCAGCTAACTTGCAGGCTTTCTGCTCAAGGTACATCCTTAATGCTATGCTGTTTTTCGTTTACATGATTCAGAAAAAAAATTAGAGTTTTACATCTGTAGTTGCAAAGCATCATGGGTTTGAATTTAATTTGCCAGAGTATTTTGTTAATATATTGGTTAACTAAACACAGAGTGGTTGGTCTGAAACCAGTAAATACGTTAGTAAATGAAACCTGCATTCTGAACATAACCTGTAGTTCTGTCATACCCCATTTTTTCTTTTACTCTTGTTCTGTTACTCTCCTTTTGTGTCTTCTGCCTTTTTTTTTTGTTTTCTTTATTATTTCTACCAGAGTAGCACTTACAAAACGTAATAGTTCTGAAATAATGTAACTAGAATTTCCATTTCATGGGATTTACCTGGGTTAGGATAAAAATGAAGTTCAAAAGTAAAATACTTTATAAAATATTTGAGTCCTTGGTGGTAGAACCTCAGAATCTGACACACGTTCTCAAATAAAGAAATGGGGTTTTGTTTGTGTACCCCACCCCCCACAAAGTCTGTTCGTTATGCAGTCAGTGTATGCATCACATGTTATTTCTGCTATGTAGAGATTTTATGAAGCATTTCATACTGCTGAATACTAGGGAATAAGAAATCTGACTTGAAAATATTTGTCTTTTGATCAGTTGCGGCCAAAATCCTTCTGTTGGGATTCTGAACTATGACATCATGGCAAGATTTCGCAGAAGAACATGCATCATTTTGTTGCTTTTTATTTTGTTTATTTGCTCCATAATGATGGCTTTGAAGACTCTGAGACCTGACAGAGCTGGCTTTGGGGATCCATTTGGACTTGGTTTGTTGCCGGAGCTTCAGCAACGGACAGTGCTCTTAGACAGTAAACAGAATTCCCTAAATAGGGCTCAAGGAGATACTGTAACACGTGTCAGTAATTTGCATAGCATTGCTGTCAATACTATGAAGGCATCTATGTCTCCAGTAAAAAAGCTGGAAGAGGAGCTGTCTTCTCCTAATTATAACTTTCACATATTCTACTATACTTGGTATGGGAATCCACAGTTCGATGGTAAATATATTCACTGGAATCATCCGTTGTTGCCACATTGGGATCCCAAAATTGCAAACAATTATCCAAAGGGAAGGCATAATCCTCCTGAGGACATTGGGGCCAACTTTTATCCAGAACTTGGATCTTACAGTTCCAAAGACCCTACTGTCATAGAAGCCCACATGAAACAAATGCGTTCAGCTTCAACTGGTAATGAATGTTAATGTTTCAGCATGTTCATTTATCCAGCCGTACCTATGTGAATGAGCAGAACTGAGCCATCCTTCTCTTTTTCTGTGTAATTCAGGAAATGTCTGAAACTAGTAAATGTCTTTATATCTCTGAGTTTTAACCCCCAACTGAAACCTGCATCTTCAAAGCTGTGTCTGATGAGTGTAACAGCACAGAAATGTAAGAATGGTGTTTGTAATCGTACAGGTACATGTTTTTCATGACTTAAACGCTGATAACATATATGGAAAATACAGAAACCCTCACTAGAATATATTGTCTGTCTATTTTATTTTTGGAGATGAATACTCCAGTTTAAAGAACAGGTTTCAGGAAACCATGCTAACATGCTTAAGGAGCAGTCTGTTCAATATGAGTGGGGTTTTTTTTCTCTGAATGCTCTGTGTGCAATAACAATTATGTATTAATTCCTCACTGTCCAAAATTATCTTCTTTCAATACAAATTGATGTTCCCTTTTTCCAAATAAGATGAACTGTATACATAAGAATAGTCAATATATTTTTTAGTGTTGTTCCTTGTTGATGGGCTTTATGGTCCTTTTTATGTTAATCTTCTTTAAAATAAGCAGTCATATAGGCTAATACTAAACTCTGAACAGCTTCTGTAAATGTAGTTGGAGCAACATGACCAGAGCTCGTAGCATTATTGACACTGCTAATCACCTTGAATTGAATCTCCTTCATTCACCTAATCATTAAGGTTTAATGTAATTGTTATATTTCAATTAGTGGTGTTTACTTGTATAGTGGTTTTATTTCTTGATTGTTGTTATCTTGTGGGTTTTAACCTTTATTTTGTACTAGGGTTAATACAAACAGGAAATTTCTCACCCTCTTCAGTAATGTTACTCCATCAACAGGAGTAACAAGACTGTTGCAGAGAAATCTCAGATAAATAAGCACTGTTTTAGTCTTATCTAAAGCAAAATAATGTGTGATAGCGTGATGAAGGCAAGGGGGGCACTTACAGCTTTAAAAAAATCTGTGATGTTTCTCATCGTCTTAATACAGATGTCTAAGAAAGCTGAACTGCTGGTAGAAAAGGTGCCAATTGCTAGGAAGAATGCTTTGCATAATCAATTTTTTTGATTCAGTTAGTTTTCCATTTAAAACTCAGCAATGTGAATGAGTAGTTCAGGCCTCCTGTGACACTCCTTGTAACATTACTGATATTTATGAAGAGTCACCTTTTTCCTGCTGTTACTTTCTTATAGATTTATGTACAATTGAATTTGTTCTCTTCCATCAAGATTTGACTAACATAAATCATCAACTTTTTTCCCTCAAGTCATTACTTCAAATACTGTTCGGGGTTTTTTTTAAGAATTGTACTGTGTTCATCTTTTGTGTACTGTGATGCTGACTATTTACAGTTTCTTCTTTTTCTCTCTTAGCCAGTGTCTCATCCATGACTCTGTTTTACATTCTGTCACATAATAATTTTTTCTAGCCATTTTTAGGCTTTATCAAGGATCTTATGAAAAAGGAAAAATGTAAGTGGTTATTTCAGCCAATATTGTCTAATGATTGAAGGCATATAAGAGATTGGGGCAACAGGAGTCTCATGCAGTGCTTCCTTGTATTCTTATATTTTAAAATTCTTTCCTTATGTATTCATTTCCTTATGTATTAGTATTTTACAGATTAATACAGTAGATTTTATTCTTGAGATTGCTTGGGGAAATTTATTTTTTCTACACCAGCCTTTTTTTGTGGTAGTCCACCTTTGTCTTTAGTGACTACTCTGGTTTTAAACATTTATAACACTGTTTTTAGTGTCAAGTCCATCCTTTTTATTTTAGACTCTTGGAGTGGTACATAACTTTATTTTTTAACTACAGGAAAGAAAATTTTTAGTACTCTTTCTCAGGAAAAGACCAATGCAAATGTAAATTTAGGTTCTTTGATCAACAATTCTGTCTCCTGAACTTCTGTCTGTTTCCTAAAGGTGTAAAAGCGGGTCTGGTCAGAGGTATTCAAGATACCCAAATCTGTTACTGCTGTTCTGCTTGTCCTTTATACCTTACTCATTTGCACTTAGTCCTTTTCTTTTGTGTGAAATAAAAGATAATCTGATAAAATGCAGTAAAATATTGCATTTTGCTTTCCTTGAGCAGACTGTCTCTTGTGATAATCTGTTATTTGTGATTTTTTTTTATAAAATGCAGAGAGAATGTGCCTAAGGGTAATTGAACTCCCTTCTGTGTGTAGTGAGCACAAATTTCTGGTTTGGCTATTAGGTGATTGTGTATTCACTGTAATTTATGGTTTCTTTTTCCTGATTTTGGAATTGTTTGTTGGAAATTGTTGGTCAGAAGTGTTATAATGTTAGTAAAGTAGGTAGAATGTAGAATATGTACTTCCCTAGCTCAATTAACTTATGTACTTAAATCATTACCTAGTTAAAAAGAACTACATTAACTTATTCTTCCATGTGTTGTGAATAGCATTGTTAGGACAATATTTCTACATCAGTATTTCATGTACTTTTTCCAGACCCAGCTTCTTTTTGATACTCTTTCCAGCTGCGCATTTAAAAGATCTAATTTGTTTATCTGACAGCATTTTATTTTAGAAGGAAAGGGTTTAGCCTTTCTGAAGAGGTATGTGGTCTTTTGCTTTCATGGAGAGCATCAGAAAAATTTACAATACGAAGACGTGGTATTTGTTGTATTTTTTCTTCACAGGACTAGTAACATCCTTAAATTATTGAGAGTTACTCAAGCATTTTTGAAGATAATAAATTTAAAAACTAATTTCATTAATTTTGGAAGGGTGGATTACACCATAGTAACTGTACCAGCAAGAAAGAGGGATTGCAGTCACTGCTTCTTGTATTAAGTGGTTGTTTTGTAGTAGAGCCAGAGGTAAAATGCAGAAATATGGTGGGGAATAAAATTCCGTAAGATAAAGAATCTCATCACATGCATAGCCCTCATCTCTTGAGTGTTCTATAACCCATGTATCTTGGTATTCTCTGTCTGTATCGTGGTGTAGCTGTAATGCCTTAATGGGGAGCACTGTTTTCCTCTTGGACAACCTGAAGGTTGGAATGTTGTGCTGAATGGTGGGAGGGAACAGCTCTTAAGTGTTAGGCTTAGGACACTGAGTACAGGTTTCTTCCCTTGAGGAATGATCTAAGCACTGTTTGTTTTGTAGTCCTAGAAACAAAGAGAAGAGTTAAAATCCACTCTGAGAATACAGTGATTTTGTAACTGGTTAAAAAGTAATTTGAGATTCTAATTTATATTATGTAGCTTTCACATCAATAATTGTAACTCATGATAATGTTACAGTATACATTTAATATGTTAAACAACATATTTAAACATGATTTAAAACTCAAGTTTTGTATTTTCAGGTGTAATAGTGCTTTCATGGTACCCACCAGGTATGGCTGATGAAAATGGAGAGCCAACTGATGATTTGGTGCCAGTTGTTTTGGACTATGCACACAAATATAATCTAAAGGTAAAGTATTTCTAGATGAATAAAACAGAAAAGTAATTAGGAAAGTAAACCTTGTTATTATATTGCACTTCATTTTGGTCATGGAAGCCTTTGAATTGCCCTGAACTTTGGTAGGACCTTAGTAATATTCCCTTATTATTAGAATAAATACTGTAATCTGCTTTAGCTTGCAGAATCTAAGGCGTACTGTTGTGGATTTTTATTTTTTTAAATTTATTTTCAGGAAACAGTTTTTAAAATAAGACATTATGTTGTTTCTCCAGTGATTCTTGGGAGTTGAGGGAAGTATTACATATTCCAAAATACTGTGAAGTACAATGAGCTATAAACTAAAGACCTTTGAGAAAGAAGAAAGATTATCTTCGTTTTGCATTATTTCGTAACTTGCTAGCACCTGATCATAGAGGTCAGGAGCGAGCATTTATGAGTAATAAAGACAGGTTTGGAATATCTAGTTTGAATGAATGTCTTTATTCCAGAAGGTACCAAGAACACTTGCCTTAGACTGTAAGGTCGAGACATGCTGCTCAGACTTCAAGGTTACTTCAGGGCATGACAGGATAGAAAGGCTAAGTTATTGACTTCTTAAAATAGGTGAAATATCAAGTCAGTTAACGATTATGTGAATTGATCAGTAGAATCTTAAATTGTGGTTTGGTTTTGTTTATTTTTAGAATAAAACTTGTATTTTCCTTTTGTTATAATGAAAATGTGCATTTCATTTTAATCTCTCCAAGTAATAAATTTGAGTTTTTAAGTAGCTGCATGTATTTCATCTCTGGAGTGTGCTGTCTGTACTGTGTACTGAAAACACAGACTGTTCATCTGCTCAGGTTTTAGTTGGTCATTCAAGTTTCAGATTCTCGGAGAAATTTCCTGTCACTTGGGGTAACTTTAGATTCTTTAGCAAGCAGGAGGAAAATAGGGTGATTAAATTGGATACAGAAATAATTTTGAAACTATTGAAAATACTGTGTGATTTGCATTATATGACATAGGTTGCACTATCTAATAATAAACTATTAAAAAGACAGAAAAAGATATTATCCTTCTCCAAAATTTTCAGGCCATCTAATGGAGTTTGTTCTTGCCTAAAAGAACTTGTTAACATTCAAGTCACAAAGGAGCCAAGGCCAAATGAAATAAGCTACCAAGGAAAATAAAATAGTGTGTAATAGTATGGTAATGATTGGAATATGGATGAAGCTGCTGTTACCACTTGGAAGAATTACTGGAATTCAGATATTCAGAATAGATACTGCAGAAAATGCTACCTTCACTGTAGTGTTATTAAGCATTCTTGCACTAGTAAGTTATTACAGTAAGCGTTCGGAGTCTCAGTAGACAAAAGCCAATATACAAAATACATTTCTATTATGTCTGCTAAATAGAAATCTGGGAGAAGATATGCCCTTTTGATTTGCCTGGTTTTGATAGTTGGAAATGAAAGATGAAATTATAGTGCTCTTCAACCTCTACTGTCAGTCTTAGTGATTTAGTCTAACACTATTTTTCTATAGTTTCTACTTAATAGAGAGAGAGATTGGCTCTGCAATGGAAATTTTCTGCTGTTGCAGAGTTGTCAAAGATGTTATTTAAATGCATTCTGCTCTAAAATTGCTTCTGAAAAACTTGCTTTGATTAATCTAATGTATTCTTCCATGATTGTATATTTGAAAACAAATTCATTTTTACATTGGAATTCACACATATCGGTTAATCAATTCCATAAGCTTCAAGCTTGACATTCAGAGCAGTAGGAGTACATTATATTAGATTTAGTTCCAAGAGCTTATTGCTGTTGATAAATCTGTAAAATTTTAAATTAAAGTTTTCATATTCCATATATTAAAATGTATTTTGACTCTGAAAACTATCCTTGGAGCATTATCTTTAGCAGATTTTAATACATTGGTTAGAAATTAAATATTAAAATGTTTCATTAGTTTATCAGTTCTTTGACATTCAAATAGATGATACCTTATTTTAAGTTTTAGATTTTGTGGCTTTTTAAGTTTTCTGAAGCATGATTACCACTTGCTGTAGCCTAGGGAAAACAAAAGCAGTGTTCTGTTTTAATGTGAAAAACCTAAGTACTTAATACCAAACTTCCTGGAATCTGAAGCTTCTAATGTCAGTAGTGCAGGAGTTGCACTAGGGTTAGATTATTCTCACTATAGACTGATGAAATTTTTGGTCTATAAAGAACTATATTTTTTGTGACTGATACTTACTTCATATAATACCCAGTGCCCACGTATTCAGTAGTGTTTTACGTTTGTGTTGCTCTTACATTTTCATCTTTCAGGTCACTTTTCACATCGAACCTTACAAAGACAGAGATGATCGCAGCATGTACCACAATGTCAAGTACATCATTGACAAGTGAGTTCTTTCAGAATGGTTTCCTTTGGGGATTCTTACATGCTGGTTTAGGGGACTTCTGCATATGATCTAAAGCTTGTAAAAATACATAAGAATGTCTGCTGAGACTGAAGAGAACTGAAAGGAACTTTGTTCATATTTCAGTGGCGCAAAACTCAGTCTGGCTTTTAAATACTGAAGTGTGAATTTTACATAGATTGTCGAATTTAAATTGCTTTCAACATTCTTTAATATCAGAGGTCATACTTTAGATTAAAGCAGATACTTCAGATTAGCAACATGATATATAAATTAAATTAAATGTACATTTTGATAGTGACAAACTAGCAGATACAGTTTTATTGTATTGACCTCTAATGATTTTAATTTATCTTGGCAAATTCCGTGCGGCTACTAGTTCTTTTGCTTATCAGTGCTGCTTAGACTGTCTTTATTTCACACTGAATTGGAGAATTGCCCTTCAGAGGAAACTGATAACTGTAGCGCGATTTGATACTAAGTTACTGTCACAGTTTAACCCCAGCCAGCAATTGGGTACCGCCAGCTGCTGCTTGCTTCCCCTCTCACCCCCCAGCACTCAGGAGGTGAATCAGAAAGAAAAGATAGACTTTGTGGGTTGAGATAAGAACAATTTGATGATTGAAACAAAATAGTATTATGATAATTTTGCCAGTAGTATTATTAAGAATGTTAATGGAAAGGAGAAGGAGAGAGGGTAACAGAACCCAAGACAAATTGCTCACCACCTACAGAGCAGTGCCCAGCCCAGCCCTGAGCAATGTTCAGCCCCCTTCCAGGTAGCTCCCTTAGTTTATATATGGGCATGACATTCTGAAGGGTGGAATATTTCTTTGGCCAGCTCAGGTCAGCTGTCCTGGCCTTGCTTCCTCCCAGCTTTCTGTGCAGCTCCTCACTGTCAGAGCATGAGACACTGAGAAGTTCTTGACTTAGGGTAAGCACTACTTAGCAGTACACAAAACATCAGTGTGTTACCAACATTATTCTCATGCTAAATAAAGAAAACCACAGCACTGTACCTACCAGCTACTAAGAACATTAACTCTGTCCCTGCCAAACCCAGGACTGTTAATAATTTGTAGTACTTTAAAGGTTCTTTGAAGAGTCATTGATACTTCAGCAAACACCAGACTGAAAGTGGATATGGACTGCTGTGTTTCAAAGTCCATGCCCTGCCTTTTTAAATTAGTTTTTAGGAAAAGTCTTCATCTCAGATTGTACAACAGTGTTTTCCAAATGGCAAATTTTGTCTTAACGATACCTGTTTGCTTTATAGATACGGAAGCCATCCAGCCTTTTACAGGCATAAGACCAGCACAGGCAGACTTCTTCCCATGTTTTATGTTTATGACTCTTACGTAACAATTCCTGAAATATGGGCAAATCTGTTAACTGTTTCTGGATCCCAGAGTATTCGAAATACTCCATATGATGCATTATTCATTGCACTCCTTGTAGAAGAAAGACATAAGCATGACATTCACAGAAGTGGTTTTGATGGAATGTACACATACTTTGCCACCAATGGCTTCTCCTACGGCTCATCTCATCATAATTGGGCAAGTTTAAAAGCCTTTTGTGATAGTAACAACTTAATGTTTATTCCAAGTGTGGGGCCAGGTTATATTGATACTAGTATCCGACCATGGAACAACCACAACACCCGGAACCGTGTCAATGGGAAGTACTATGAGACTGCCTTCAGTGCAGCACTTCTAGTGCGACCAGAAATTATTTCCATTACATCTTTTAATGAATGGCATGAGGGAACTCAGATTGAAAAAGCTGTCCCTAAACGGACTGGACAGGTAGTTTACCTTGATTATAAACCCCATAAACCAAATGTTTACCTAGAGCTTACTCAGAAGTGGTCTGAGAAGTACAGAAAAGAACAAGAACAGTGGCTTATGTGAGCTGTCCTGGCTGCAGTTGTTTACTAATGCATTGACTGTATTAAGAAAGAAATTGAGAGCTGAAGAATCTGTTATTAGATGTCTTTATTATATCTTTTGAATGTATATGCACTACTACTGAATTTTAATTTTGAAAAGTAAAAAGATTATGAGAATATTGGCAGTTATGTCTTACTGGATATTTCAGTTCAAAAATATTCAGGGAAAGCTGTTTGTTGTTCAGTTGTTGGTTTTTTTTTTTTACTTTGTAACTTGCATGCTGAGTTTTCAGAACATCTGCATGGGATAACTCTACATGACCAAAGTATAACAAAAAATTGGCACAGTTCCTTACTTCCTTTATTCCTGTGTTTCTAATCAAACTGATGGTGTAATCTAAATCCTCATAGCTTCTTGCAGGATGCATGTCTATAGTGTGTGGAACAATCGACATTTATGCTTTTTAATGCTTTGCACACAGAGTTCTTTACATATGACTAGCTTGTGGTAAAAGCACTGAAGAGTTATGTGTGATGCAACACCACTGGGTTTTGTTTAAAAAAGAAAAAAGTATTTGAAAGAAAGTTCCAAAGAACTGCTGACAGATTTCTAGTTTACTTACATTTTTTCTGTTTGGTACATGGTGTAGACATTTGCAGATTACTGGATACCGACCAGGAACATTTTTTTTCTATTACTTTGAATTTAAAAAAAAAATGTTTTAATTAGAGTGGAAAAGTGTTTTTTGAGGGGAAAAAAACCCCCGAAGATGCAAAAAATTTATTAAAACTTCCATTGTTACATATTTTTTGCTAATTGACTGCATACACAGATCTAGTGTGGTTTTTTAAATATTTAAATTTTCTAAACCCAATATCTTACTAGTCCTACAATAACAATAATTGTAGGAATTACTTTTTGTGTTTCTGATATAGGACCAACCTAGTTTGGTAGCAATGACAGCGACTACCCATTTGTTTAATTTGAAATCTCAGATTTCTCTTTTTTATCTAGTCCATTTAGTTGTTTCAGGACTCAGAGCTATAGATACTAAAATCCTGCTGTTATTCAGATAAGCACCATACCAATGCTACCTGTAAGACTGTGGTGTGGCTGGAAATCAGTGTTTTCAGTCCTAAGAATCTCACCTGTCCAATGTTGTGATTATTAACTGGCATTTTTTATGAGGTTTGAAAGGTTCAAGTCACACAGACATACCTCCTCAGCAATAGTTTTTTTGGGATTTTCATAGAATTTCATAACAAAGCCCTAAACTTTGGAATAGTAGAAATTGCAGTGTTTTGTTTATTTGCAGCAAGTGTTTAATCCTAGCAAAGTGGATTCTTTCTAAGTTGTTTATTTTACCTTTTTAATCTATATGTAAGGTGCTGATCCTGTGTTTTAGTTCATATGCCAAGACTTGTGACCACTAGTAACAATTAGAATTCAACTGATTTCAGCAAAACCCATGAAAATTACACTCTTTCCTAAGATCTCACTGTAATCTCTCCGTTAAGTGCTGAGGTGAATGGGAGGACTTCTGTTACAACAGAAACCAAACTAGTATGTTTTTTCCAGAAAACTGTCATTCCAAATAAATACAAGCCAGTTACCACTATTTTCTGGAGTCTTGCTGGAATGAAAAAGGTTTGTTTATACATCTCTTACTGACTTACAGTTTAGTTTTCTTGTTATTTCTCTGCAGTTGCTCAAGCAATGAGGTGTCATCTAATGCCCTCAGCTACTTGAAAAAATACAGAAATTGGATGGCAGATATATAACCTGGCATGTTGAACTGTGCCTCTAGAGTTACTGTCTAGAGTCTTATTAATCTCTCTTCATATTTTTTTTGCATTTTCCTACTGCATTTCTGTGAGGTCTGAAATGCCTCTGAAAGTGTTTACTAATGCTTATTTTGTTTTGCTTATACTCAGGTGGATAAATTGACATAGACATAGGTATGACCACAGTCAAAAAATAGTGTCTGAGACATAAGAAGCACTTGTTAGACTTTTACCACTTCCAAGTTAACTACTCCCTTTTTTAAGGAATCTGATATTACTTATTTTACTATAAAGCCCTTAAATAGCTATACATAACTAATTTTTATAATTTGTTGTATGTTTATGCTTTTACAGCCCAGAGTCCATGTATTTATTTTAAATGTGAGGGAACAATTAAATGTTTTGCGTATGTTACTAAAAAATCTTCTAAAATCAAATCTTTTGAAAGGACAAGTCTTTTTGTTTTCCTTTTGCTAAACTTTTGTCATCCACTGCTCTTTTCTCATCCACTGCTCTTTTCTGTAGTTATATGAGCACTTTACTGGTCTTGACAACTTTGCACTCACCTTTCAGCCCTTACTTTCTGCTAGTGGCAGTTTTTCTCTGTGACTGTGAAAGTCCTTTGTTGCTGTGTATAGAAACATTTGAAATTTGTTGTAGTGTATTGTACAAGTGAGGTGATCTATCTTGTTTAAAATACAGTTTATGGTAACAATGTAATGGATCTTCATTACTCTGGAAGACTTTTGTAATTGCTGTAAAGGTATCATTTAGCTCTTGCCATGAAGTGTTTTGGGCCATGGCACACTGATATCTAATGGGACCTTTAGAAGAATTCACAGAATTTCTGTAGAAAAGAATGAAAATTAAGTGCCTAGAAATTCATCACCCCTGAACAATTACTGAATTTTATGTGCTTGATGTGTTTTAAAACATAAATATACAACCTCACATTATATTTCAGAGTTGAGAATTGAATTTGATGATCCTAAGGAAAGCTGATGGAATAGCAGCTACTGGAACTACCCCACCTGCCTGACAAATGCTTTCTCTGTGCTTAAAGCAGATCAGTGTGCTGCTGCTTCTTATAGGGAGTGGAGAGTTTTGCTTATGGACTGTTGCTGCAGTTGTGGTACTTATTTGAAATTTGAGTAAAAATAGGTCTGTAGGAAAGGACTTGTACAAATGCAAAGGAATAAGATTGTTACAAGGACACAGTTACTGGGGCAAGGGAGGAGAAAAATGAATGTATTTAAGGTGGTTGCTCCAAGCTTTAAGATTACAGTAGGGGAAAAAAGGGGACTCCAGTGTGCAACCAAAATTGAGAGGCAAGGAAGAACATTTGTAATGATTTTGAGATTTGAAATAGATTTAAGGAATATCCAGATCCTATTTCACTTTGGTGTCTCACGACTTTTACTTCTTGGCCCACTGAAAAAAGTACTGTAATGACTTTTTTTAAATATTTTTACACTGATTAAATGCATTGACTCATCTTGTTATTTCATAGTACTTAGAGTGATATGGGAAGTTTTGAAAGAGATTGTGCCATGGTATGCCCCTGCAAATACAGAAATACCTTAAGTACTCAATCACATACTATTGACTGAGTATCCCCAGGGGGTAAATGGTTTCTAGACAAGTAGCAAGTCTTTGTAGTAAAAGAGAACATATTTTTAGAAGAAAATCTATAGGTTCATTTCTGCCTCTGTCAGTTATGATCAAGTAAATTGTTTTAGTTCTGTGAGCTGTCTCAGAACTGAAGCTTAGTACATCAACTCTGAAATAAGAATGTGTATTAAATCTTGTATGGTAGCGTATGTTTCTCAGATCTATAATCTTGTACTGAATGTTGTGAGAAAACACGTGCTGATGCTGTTGCTATTTCAGTGGCAAGCTGTAGATTATTGTGAATATAGTTTCTGCACTGATGTTCATCGTATTTGTCTAGTGCATTTCTTTTGAGGTGCCAATGATTTGTCTCTTAAGAGGTTGTTGAAGCAGAAGGTTCTTCAGTGAAAACATTTTTATTATAAAACTTGATATGTATGTGCTCTTCATAGTTTGAATTAACACATTTCACACATGGTTCTTGGATTCAATTGAAAACATTTCTCAGGAGTGTTTTCAGCTCTGTTGCCAGTAAATGTATCTCCGGGCTCATGGATAAGGACTTGCTGGGATTTAGGGCACTTTTTTTTCTGAATCTTGTGAACCTAAAAAAGAGGAAATAAAGCATTTATAAAGAAATTATTTGCCACTTAATGTAAGATGAAAATCTCTCTCCCAGTCCTACAAGTACTTGTCTTCATCTTTCTATTTGGTTAAAATTGTGTCAGTGTTTCATTTCTTTTTATCTTTTACTTTTGACCAGCATGTTAAATGTTCTATAAATTTCTAAAGTGACTGTATTTCTAAGATTTCATAGATAGAATATTCGGTAAAGAGAATATACAAGATTAATGGCACGGCAGAAAAGCCTGATGTGAATTTGATATTGTATAGGTGAATTTGTTGTGAATGGATAGTGTTTCTTTGATATGCATTGAACACAAATAAAAAATACATTTCTTTTAATACCCTACATGGCTGTGACAGAGATTAATTTGCTTACATAAAAACAAAAAATGTGTGTGTGTCTATTTAGATATGTGCATATACCTGAAGTCATTATTTTTAAAGTACTATATCATTGTAATAAAATTACAAACTGGATTCTGCTACTTTTAAGTAAGCAATGGTTTTAATTCCCTATGATATTTACAGAAGACCTTTTTGCTTATGAATGCTTTCATGAACAATAAATATATGCCCAAAAATTGTGATTTTTAAAGAAGCGTGTGATAGTGGGGTCTTTTAATACTATGGGTTTTGAAAGTTAATTTTTATTTTTCTATTACTATGTGTGTGTAGAATTTAGTTAGACTGAAAACAACAGGCTTATCACAATTTTTTAAATAGACAATACTCCTGAAGTTTTTAGGCCTAATTTTATTGCATCTTATTAGGCTGCTGAGTTCACTACTGCATAGTGTTGCAAGTGTCTTGTGAGTCCTGAGGTACAAGTGTAAAACTGAAGTTTGCAGTTCATACTAAAGTTTAGGAGGGATGGGCGCACAAATAATTAGCCTTGCAGGAGAAGGCTTTACAACTGATTATTACAGAAGGGTGAATGAAGTATTTGTTGCATTCTGATAGTATATTGTGCTCTTCAGGTATAAAAAATCTGGAAGGTAAGTGTTGCCATTTTATTTTCACAGCAGTGTGAAATTACCTCCTTGGTGTTTGAAAAATGTGTTTTGTTTTTCCAGCAAACTAACTACACTGGTATGAAAGAAATGAAAGCTAGTTCACACACGTAGTATTGTGTATTTCTGTACTTGAGTCAAACATATTTTAAAATGTATAATCATTTCATATTTCTTTTGGTGTATCGCACTGTGACTCTCTCCTATAGTTATGGTGTTTTGCTCCACAATGCAAAAATTTCCTGAAAATTTTCTGTCTCAGGAAATGAAAAAGGTAATCAACACAAGGTCTATTTGAAATTTGAACTTATGCACATACCTGTAATGGACACTTTATTAGGAGACTTCTGAGAAACTTCTCCACTTTAGTAGATAAAATATCTTCCAGGCTGTTTCATGTCACTGTGAATTTAGGAGAAAGAAGAAGGAGATAGCAATGAAAAAGTTTATTGCCTGTCCATCTAATCTGATCACTTTCTGTACAGTAAATGGGATGTACATTCTATACATTTTTTATGTAAACAATAAATAAGAAACACTAGCGTACATTTATGTTTGTTTTCTTCAGCTGGGCAGTATAGATAGAAGAAACAGTGACACAACAAAAAGCACATATAGCTTTCATTTTTAAACTTCAGTTTAGTTACATTTTTAAACAATGTGAAATGTGTGAGCTGTGAAAATAATGGAATATTCTGAAGATTACTGCAATAAAAATTTGAAGAATTAATTCGCTGGCCCAGTTTAGTGATAGATTCAGAGTAAAATTATCTTGTCGCTATCATAATTGTTTCAGTATTTTTCAAATAGAAAGGTACAGTCTGTTAAGCTGGAGTCAAGAAAGAAGTAACAGGTTATCATACAGTGTGATGATCTTATGGCGAGTGATGAGAATTCTCTTGTATATTCCATTATTACACCTATTCAAAGCTGGCTTAGCACATTCACAAATGAGTGAGTTTTTAAAAATTAATTTAGATCTTAGAATATGTATGTGCAAATGAATGCACACACAATTTTTTCCTCATTTCTTTGTGAAAAGTGCAACTGCCCTTGTATGAATAGAAAAAATCTAGAGCAGTTTTATTCAGTTCCCAGATCTGTGCTTGTCAGTGTTCATGGAGTGATCCAGAGTGGCTCACTTCTTGATCCTGGCAGTTAAGTATGTGGATAGTCAGAAGTAATCAGAGTATTCAAGTTCGTTTCCTATAGTCTTTTATCTAAAAATATGGGTAAAAATCTATTGAACTTTCCAAAATTAGAGTATTTTAGAAATGGTTAAATGAAACTGTTTTCAACATAGATTATAATATAGCAAAAGTGTACACTAGCTGACTAAATTCCATGTTGGAGAAAAATAAATGTTTTATTATATAATGTTGATGCCTGCTAGTGCATTCAGAGCTAATGTACCACTTTTAGAAAACTACTTTTGTTTTTAAATTTGGTCTCTACTTAGGAATATTTAAGACATTTTAATTTAGCTAAAATAGATGTTTTTGAAAACCTTTAGGAGGTGTATTGCTAGCTCACCATAGAACCAACACAATGACAGGTGGTTTGTTGGGTTTTTTGGGGGGCAGGCGCCATTTTGGGCTTTTTTCTTACATGGAAATGAGCACTATGTATCTGACAGCAGGACCTTGTCTTCAGAGTTGGTTTTATAACTTGAAGTCATTGCTATGGAAACACAGCATGATCTCTCAAGACTAGTTTCTTGAACTGCACTGTGATTCAACAAATAAACAGTGGTAACTTCAGTTGATTTTTAGATTACTAGTGGAAAATTAGGCTGCTGGTTTGTTGTGATTTTAATGGAAGTTCTTGGAAAGTTCTAATATACTATGGTAGAAAATACTTTTATCATAGAGCTAAGATTGATTGCTGATTAAGATCAGATAGCCAATTAAAGTTTGATAAGTATGAATTTAAATATGCTATATGTATTTCAATAATACAGTATTTCATAATACCATTGCCACTAATCAAAGTAATTTAATAATGGTGAATACTTACTTTTAAAGGGGAAACTAAAGAAGAACTATAGGGGGCTTCTAAAGAAGCCATTAACCTCAGAAAGCAACGTTTATCAATGAGAAACAATACTAAGATTTTTCAGGGGAGAAAGAAGTCTCCAGCCATTTACTTTGTGAGAAGCTCTGCAGTCCTTATTTTGTCTCATATATATGATTCTTGGTGAGTACACAAATTTTATTCCAGGTGAGTGAAGAACCTACATTCAAAAAATAAAATACATTCTGAAAACACAAATGGTAAATCGTATTAGTTGTACTCTTAGCATATGAAAAGTACATATGCTTTGCTGTTTATGTCCAACCTTTGGCTGACCAACTTCCTGATCTACTACTACTTCACTTGGAATTTTTTGCATATATATATATATTTTTTTTTATGGATACGTTGGAGAACAAGTACAAAGCAAAATTTTAAAACTCCATTGCAGTAACATGACATTGAAAAAGACAAGCTGTAGAGAAGGGAAGAAAGTAGTTAAGAGATGTCAAAATTATAAAATGTCTGGAGGCTTTATGCAGGCAGTATAACCATATTCAGATTATTACATTAATCAAAAGATTTTTAAGAGTCCTGGAAGTTCATGTGGTTAAACAACACAATAAAGAAAAGTGTTAGACATAAAAGCTATCTTTAAAATGCAGATTCTGTCCGAAAGATCAAACCAGAAAGGAGCTAAGTTCTGGCATTAATTCCAAAGCTAAAAAAATCCCCTACCAAACTTGAAGGAACAGCTTCCTAGACCTAAAATAAAAAAATTATAATTAAGCTTCCCCTATCCATCCCCCAGAAGTAAATATAGCAGACCATAGTAGGCAAGACGTAATACAATATTAAGGAAAAAATACCCACGCAACAATTTCTAAGACCTATATACTGAAGTCTTCATTAATGCATATTTCTGAAACATGTCACAAGCAGACAGAAAGCTGGTAGTGTGCTAGTAGTGCTGGCAGCAGAGGAGCAAAAAGATCTTTCAAAGATCCTTTGGATCTTTGATGAAGCTGCAGTAGAGAGGTTTAAAGTGTTTTGTATTGATGTTTATTACAGAAGAGGTTAGAATTTTTTGTGCTGGATCCAGTATCCATTGGTCAAGAAATATCCTAATCAAGAAATTAATTAATCAAGAAATATCCTAAGTTGAAATGTCATGCAACTGATCTTCTGACTGGGTCAATAAAACAAACACTAATAAATCATCCAGTCTCAATAGTACTCACTGAGGGGTTTTCAAGGAATTAGAGTATTAAATTCTTAAAAATGTGAATACTTTGTTGTTTAAGTTAAGGGTAGGCACATAAAGGAAAGGGGACAAATGTGGTATCAATTTTAAGAAGACTTCTAGCAGGGTTGCTTGGAACTGTAAACAAGTCTGAAATCCATCCTTGCTAAAAAAAATAGTAAGAATAGACATTTAAGGTAGATGTATTGAGCAATATCAATGTAGCTTTTCCAAAGCAAAGTCATGCACCACAAATCCATTACAGTTTTGAAATTGTAATTAGAAATGTGGTCAAGGACAATAAAGCTTTCAGCAAAGTACTTGGCCTTCAAAAGATACTAAATTATGTAAGTAGAGGGAAGAATTTTCAATAGATTACTTGCCATTAAAAGTTAAGAAACAGACAATAGAAATTTTAAACTTTCATACCAACAGGCAGGTACTTGTTAGGTCCCAAAGGAATCTGTTGTGGCATTTGTGCTATTCAGAAAGTCATTTGAAAAGATATGCGCTAGTGCTAAACAATTTCTGAAGATAATCAAAATTAAAACCCTAATTATGTAATAGTAACAAATTGGGTGATAAAAGAGCTGGAAAACAATGTTGAGCAGTGTTTATCAGTACACACTGTACATGCACAAAGCTGTACTATGTTATAGTGGTCTACTGCTTCAAATAGATTTGTCTGTCCATTTGGTTAGTACTATAAAAAAAATTAGGTTCAAAGATAAAGAAGAAATATATTATTAGGAAAGAAAATTGAAAATATCACTATACCGTTGTAGAAATGTGCATCATGCTTGTGTCTGGAATACTGGTTATCTATCCCCTTTTTAAAAAAGAACTGAAAAGAGACATGGAAAGATTACAGAAATCATAGTGAGAGAGATTTGAACCAAGGAAAATGTAAATTAAGAATACTCACCTTCAAGAAAAATTGTTCTTCAGAATGTGCTGGTGGACTAAAATCATTGAAGGGCATAAGGAAAATTAATAGTAAACAATAACAATTTTCTGTTTCTTATGCCAAAGAAAGGTCATCTAATTAAATTTTCAGATAATGTATTTAAACAAAGAATAGGAGGTTGGGGTTTTTCACTCAATATAGTAAAATTATCAAATGTACTGCTACAGGATATTGTGGAAATTGAAAGTATAATAGGTACAAAGTCACAATAGCATTGATCAGACTTCATAATCAGGGTAGTCCAGGTGCAACTTCTGCCTTGAAAAATCTCTAAACAACTGTTTGTCAGAAATCAAGAGAAAGTATTTTTGAAAATAAATGTGAGTTCTGTTTCACGTAATGTTTTAGGTATTTTGCAAAACATTGTTTGACTTATGTGTGAAAATCAAAAATGTCTTCATCTGTTTCTGAAATTAAGAAGGCTATTCCTACTGGAAAGCAAGAAACTGATTTAGTGGCAACAAATTAATATTTTAGTTTTCTTCTTTCTGTAAGGTTGAAGGTTGCTGGCTTTAAACTCTGGACCATCATAGGAGTAACCACTCACGCTCTGCTGAACTAATGCCATTTATTCTTAAAGATATTAAAGGATTGTGGTGTTGCTGCTTATCTGTCATGAAAACTAAACCCCGGAGTGTCTGGAGATAGACCCCACATATTGCAGAAAGGTTCAGGCTACCTCTGTGTAGCTTCTTCAGCCTGGTGCTACAGATAATCAGTTTGATTGCAGCAAGTTTTGGAGTTTAGCGGAGAGACTGGCGCTGAGGGGCCTTTGAGTATAGATTATAGATGTAAAGAAGGAGAGAACCAGAGCTCTGGTTCATAGGGGATCCAGCACCAAGGACTGTAATTTCATAAATATGTAATTTGCTTTATAACCCCACAAATTTCAGTTTAGTAGTGGGGAACTTTGTACAAGTTAATGACTCTTTTTCCTTATATACCCATTAATGTTTATATAGTGAATTTCACCTACAACTTTATTTCATGATAAAATTAAGTCTCATTAAGTCTTTTTTCAGAATTCATGCAGCTCTGCAAATTGGCCTGTGACTAATCCTAATTCATGAAAAGAGTAAATAAATTCTTTCATCATTATGTCAGAACTTTTTGACTGCTCACTACTAGTTACCACTTGTGTTAAAGCTAGCTAAGTGACTGTGGAATCACTTCTAGGAGGTTTTAGTGTAAAATAAAACATGGCTTAAACTATCTTCAGCTACATCTGAGGTGAGAAACTGGATTAAATTAATTCACTGGGAGTAAATATGTTAGGTCTTCTTTGGAACACAGCATTAAATGAGCAATGTGAGACTATTCATGTGTTGTGAAGTACCAAATTCTTTCTTAAAGTGGAATGTTTTCAACCATATTTCTTATTCATCCAAAGGCTTTTTGAATTAATCTAAAAAACTTAATGACCAGGCTATCAATTTTAGCAACTTAGTATTTAGAAAGTGTGTTCTCCTGAGTTTAAATACTTCTTTGTTCATTATAGGGTCTATACTGTTTATTTTATTTGTATCAGGAAGGAAAGAAGGTTTGACATCCCATAGATACATCTTGAAAATGTGTAATACATAGGAGTATAGGGGGGATACAAAGGGGTTGTTGATAATTTTATGCAGATCAATTCATACTTTTATCTCTCTGAAAATGTAATGCTTAAACAAACTTTCTCCATGGTAATATGCTACTAAATGTTATACAACCAAATCTGTTCAGGAAATACATAAACAATTCATGATACTGAAAAAATGTGCTCTTTTCAATTATATTTATATTGTCATCTACATTTTTGCCAAATTATATGATTCTATGTTCACAGGTACTTAGATCTCTTTTTGTAATTTGGAATCTTAGGCACATTCCTGTGCCAAGTCTGTATTGATGAAAAAATATATAAAAACTTAAAAGTCTAAGATTCATTGAAATACATAAAAAACCCCTTAGACCTAGCTTGCAAATTTTTCATACTTAGCATGATTATAAAAGTTTTTCCCTCTGCCAGTATTCAGCCTTCAGTTAAGAAACGTGTGACAAGAAAGTGAACAAGCAAAGAATGCAAATTATAGGGGTTTTGTTCCTTTTCTTTCTGCCAGTGCTTGAAACCTACAAGATAAGACTGTCATATGATACAGAATTTGTGTTCACAACCCTGGACAGTCAATAGTTTCTTAAGTGGAGATTTCATAGAATATTAACCTGTAGCATATACAGCACATTAGAATATTAGGGCTTATTTATGATTTTTGAGCTTTGGTTTAGGCCCTAAACAGATTTTCCAAAATCTATCAAAATAATAGAGAAGCCAGCATATGGATGATAAGAATACATAACATGCTGTGTACATAAAAGCATGACAGCAACAGCTGAAAAGCATTTTAAATGAGAAAAAACATAAATTGAACATACAGTGTCAATAATCTCAGTATGTAATGTGTATCAAATGCTGCCAGAGACATATTAGTGTAAGATACGTGGAAAAGTTTGAGTCTAGTTCTGAAGTGTTGGGGTTTTTTTTATTATTAACCCCAAATCATGATATTATAGAGATGTTATGCTATTCATAAGCATAACATAAGCCCTTCTCCCTCTCTCTCCATCTTTACAGGTGCATATTTTATTGCACAACAGATGCAGAAAAATAGCTACATAATATCTTTTGGTGAGATTCTTAGGGGAAGGGTAATATTTTTTTTTATTTGCACGAGACTCAAGATACAAGATTCAGTTCCCAGCTGCATTACAGTAACTTGCTGGCCTCAGGCAATTGCCATAGTCCCCCATGTGTAAAACAGAAGTAATATTCCATATCTATATATGATCTGGCTGTCTGATTTATTCAGTTGTCAAATGTATTTTTTTCAGGCAAAGACAGTTGCTTACGACAATTTGTGTGCAGAGCACAGAGGGTACCCTGTCACTGTCACATGCTTATCTAGATGCTGCTAAAACAAACTGTCTTCATAAGCTAAAATCTCAGAGCTTTCTTCTGGAGGTGTCTGATGTTTCTGTTTTCTATGTAGAGTAGTTAAAGCTTAGCTTTAGATGCAGCTGCACAAGAGTAATGGTAATCTAACCAATACCTTTTTTTTCCCTAAAGTGGGAGAAAAAAGATATTATCGGAAGAATTATTTTATCATCAGATACTGTAATAAACCATCTGGGCTGTTGAGAGGATGACATGTAAATAGTGCAGTTCCCTTAGATGAGAAAGAAATGAGGGGCCCTGAGGTCCTCAGGGAATGCTGCAAATTGCATGTGCTGATCATGTGAGGAAAGGATTGTCCCAGAATCACTTCCTCTAGAACTGCAGCAACTATTTGAGGCGACTGAAGAACTTGCCTTTTTCTTACTTTTCTGGTTCATGCCCTTCTTCTATAATTCACAGGGTTTATGACATCTATTCTTCCTGCAGTTGGCATTCTTATCTCCCTGCCCTGTGCCAACTCCCACGCTTACTGCCTCCTGCTTACTGCACAGTTACTCCTCACTTAAGATTTTCTAAGTTTTCTAATAGCTAAGATGGATTCAGTGAGAAGCAAAAGGGAGGGACTGATGGAGTGAAAGAGCAGATTTAGCAATGTAAACTGAATGGTGTACAGGCATGGAGGGTAACCTCAGCACTGGACTGCAACATGGCATCCAGGTGTTTAGCCACAAAACTAAATCCTATGGGTCCAATATATAAAGTAAGAGGTTGTACTCTACCACTATGCTGACTTACAAATCCAGTTGCAAGTGCAGGATGAAAAATGACACTGAACTGCAAGTATCGTAAAACCAAAGTATTGTATGATGTTTTTAAATTTTTGAATAGGTATTAACCTGCCAGTAAGAGCAAAGTTCTGAGCACGAGTCCTTCCTGCATCCTCAGATGGCATTTAATGTGTGAACAAGACTTGCTCACAAAATAGGAAATCAGATAAAATGCATTACGGACAAGAAATTGCACAGTGAAATTCAGAAAGTCTGTCAGAGTATGGGTGGTGAGGATCTAAGGAAGCAGATTAAAGGGAGTAGGATAAGGTTGAGACATAAACTGTCAGAAAAGTGAAAGAACAGCAAACATAGCAAGAAGTACTGCTAGTATCTAGCTGGTGTTCCCTTTGTGAAAATAACAAAGGTTGGGCAAGTTATTGAATGCACACAGTCAGGAATCCAGAGTTAGCTGGGTTCAGCCAAGGCTTGTGCCATGGGGAGTAAAGAAAAAGCATGACAAAAACTGGGAAAACCTCCTTAGAAGTTTGCAGTTGACAGACGTTGGAAAGAACATGATTTTATGTGATTACTTCCATTTCCTTTTATGCCTTCTTTGCTCAAATTGCTAAATGGATGAGTCACTGTGGAATGCTTGTTAGTGTCAGAACTATTGCACAAGAACAGGAGCAGTTTGTATGAAATGAGGAGGCTTTATTGCAGTTTCAAGTGTGTTTCTTCTTTCCTAGCATAGGTTATGCATGGCTTGGTTGTTGGGTACTGTTTTCAGACATCCTTAGCACGCTGCTCTTTTTTCCATACCGTAAGCAGACATTCACTGGTTGTATGTGGGGTAACCAGAGTCGATTTCCTCATAGAGTTCTTAAATGTACGTGTTTTTAAGATGTAACTATAGAGTAGCTTTATGCATACATAGATGCTTATTCCCATAGACTTTTTATGTAGATGCAGACACGCATTTAATTCTTTGCATCCTTACAGCCCTTTACTCACCTCTTAATGATAGCCAAGTGGTTCAATTTACTTTCTTTTGTTAATGTGTTTAAATAATTTTGATGGGTTTACAAGCTCTTCAGGTTTTGTTACTGAGTCCAGATGAAGCTTAGTCTGGAGTCTGGTTCATTTTGTAACCTCCCAGTCTCACAGAGGAGAGAACTGCATACTGCAGGTTATCTTGTCCCTTATGATATGTCCACTGCAGATGCGCAGAGCAGCTGTGGCTTTGTAACAATTAATACCGGTGTAAATGGCACACTCATGAGGCAATGGACTTTTATACAAGCAATAACTTGGTTACCTGTTGGAAGCATTGGACTAATTGCTGTTCAGCAGAGGAGCAAGAAAACAGCTGTGTACCCTGGAAGCACCAAATGCAATGCATGTGTGCAGGGCTGAGCTATTGCACGTGCCCAGGGTAAGTGGTGTGCAGGGGAGCAGCCAGACTTCAGCAGCACCAAGCAATCCACACAAATTTAACAACTCCAGAGCTCCCAGGACTAGCCAGTTCTTTGCTGGTACAAGGGTGCAAGAGGAGGAAGGCCTGAGACCCTTCCAAAAAGGCAGCTAGGAGCTAGGTGCTCTTATATCCACCTCCAGAACAGTTCCTGCGGGTGCCCTCAAGCAAAATGGGGCCAGCACCACCTATGGCTGCATAACTGACTTAGGCCAGGAAGGTACAGAACAGGGCTAGAAACCAGTGCAAACTGAAAGGCAGCTGTGACTGAGAACAAATGCTCCAACACCATTCCTAGGGTGACTGCAATAACATTTTTATTCGTTAATTCATTTCTTCTGGCAATCAGGTAATGTCTCAAACTATAGTCTGTACAAATCTCAGCAATCTATTTAGCACTTAACATGGATATATTGCATTAAATTGCCCTGGTTAAGTGGAATGCCAGCAGTATTAATTACAAAATTATGCCATACCTATAGAATTTTATGTAATGTTTTCCTAATATTACATTAACTTGTTATATTTCTGCCTCATAATTTAGAGCATTTTGGCTAAATGATTTATATTATCTTTTTCCTATTAATTTATATAATAATAATCTTAAAAAGCATAACTAGTTTATAACTTTTTATCCAAATAAGCAAAAGTAGCCATGATATAAATTACAGGAGCTATTTAGGACTTCAGACAACACTTGGACCATTAAAAATCTTTGTTAATACAATTTAATCTTAGTTACATTTTAATACAATTTTAATCTTAGTTAATACAATTTCACAGGCAAAACATGCTGATTTTTTCTAAAAAAATGTTTCAAGAGATCTCTTAGTACTTTTCATTTAAGAGAATGCAGAGAAGGGAATAAATTTAGTTTAGCAGCACCTTTAAAAATAGTATGTCATTGCACATGATTAAAAATTGAAAATCGGCAAAAAGGCAAATAAACATTCAAAACACAAGTATAACCTATTCTAGAAACAAACTGTATTTATTTCTGTTTAAGTGCATCATCAGTAATATTTAATTGAATTCTCCAGGACAGTCAAAACAAGAAGGTTGTACAGATATTGTTGCACACCAATACCAGCTTTTCCTGAAGCAATGTTTGGATTTGGAGGGAGAGCTGAGTGAGAGAGGATTAGAGAAAGGGTGATGTTTCACTGTAATGCCAGCTTTGTGTAATGCATGTACGCAGTACATAGTATCTCATGCCTATGAGATACGGAAATTTCTCATTACTTGGCTGTAACCTGTGTTCCCAATGTTAAGGTATTTCCTGATCTTTCATCTCCTTTCATCTAGAATACTCCAAATATTTGGGAAAGAGAGAAATACATAATAATAAATAACACACAACACACATACATGTATGTGTATATGTTTGTGCCACATTCTTCAATTTTTTTACATGCTTTTGAGAAGAGAGAACTCAAATTGGCCTTTATTAAGCCTTTCTACCAAGAAATAGCACTTTTGCCAGAAGAGGCTATTTGGTATAGGACATGAGGAATTAGCCTGATGATTTAGTCAAGTACCCTGTTCCTGACCCTGTCACCAGTCTTCAGCATGGCTTTTGAAAGTTCCCATTTTGTTCTTCCAGCTTTGGCCTGGTGTTTGAGACTAATACTGATTCTTCTTACCTCAGCACTGTGAGATCTACAGGTGACCAACACATTGCAAATGTGTTCCTTTGTTGGCAGTATTTTGTCTTATGCCTTTATGTCCCAGCTCAGCTGATAAATAATGAAGGAATATTCATATAATTTTCATTTTACGTATCCAAAAATGGTGTTATAAAGGAACTAGAAAACCTTGTTGCCCTGATGCTTTGCATGATTACTGGTGAAAGCAGACAGCTTTAGGAGAAGGTTTAGAACAAAGTACATTCTGTGAATAACCCATTCCAAATACATTGCATTTTCCTGGGCCAGCAAGGGCTTGGCTGAAGTTGAGGAGTGGAGAAATGAGAATGGAATAAAGAGAACGAAAGCAAAGGAAAATACACATAGAAAATGTGAAGAAAGTAGAGCAAGAACAACAGAAAATAAGCCAAAAAATAGGCTTAGATTTTAAACTAAGTGTTAAGCTTTACCATTCTACTCTGACAGCTCGTTTTTGCAAGTGTTTTTAATGTCTTTGAAATTGATTATTTAATTAAAATTTCATCATAGTAATAGCTTGAGGTTGCTTCTTGATAATTTACCAGTACTAATCCTATCCTTCTCTAATAAACTTTGAGGCTTTTGGCCTCAGAAATTAGCCTGAAAATTATTATTATTGTCTAATATATAGGGAGCTTCCTCAAGCTATCATTATATTATTTATAAATCTTCAGACTACATTAGTAACTGTCCTGTTTTACCTTGTGAAAGGAATAAAAACATAGTTATATGAGATCTTGCTGTGTAGATCAATCTCTGTCAGTCAGGGGTGGAGGGAAATTTCTGGGAGAATCGTACAATGCAGCCTTGTGGTACCTAAATGGACCTTGCAAGAAGGCTGGAGAGGGAGTTTTTACAAGGGCTTGTAGTGGTAGGACAGCAGAATGGCCCTAAGCTGAAGGGGGTTAGATTTTGATTACATATGAGGAAGAAAATCTCTAATATAAGGGTGGTGAGGCACTGGAATAATTTGCCCAAAGAGTTTGTGGACTCCCCATCCCTGGAGGTGTTCAGGACCAGATGATGTGGCTCTGAGGAAGGTCATCTCTCTATAATTAACAAAATGCTCATAACTTAGTTAATATGAGCTACAGAGTTATTCTTCCCATGTGTGATCTTCCTGACAGAAGTGAATGTCAAGACAAGGTGTCTAATTTTCTCTCATATTTAGTAATGAATTGCATTTGCTTCTGTCAGACCTTTAAAAGACATATCTGCGATAGAATTTTCATAATGTCATGGGTCTTGCTTTGTTTGTATTCGATTCACACCCATGATAATCCTTTAGGACACAGTACTGCAAGGTGCTGAGCAAAACTGGGGAGTTACTGAGCAATGTCAGTTTTCATAGAATCCAGTGAAGTTAAGGGCTATTTGCTACCCAAGGAGACCTTTAGTACTTCAGAGTTAGTTAATCCATTTGTCTAGTAAAATAAATGGATAAGACTGGGGAGGAAAGCACCTTACCTGTGGCTCCCCTGAGGTGCATCTCTGCTGCAGTCACAGGACTGCAGGCTGGCTGCTTTGGCACAAAGTTCTGCATAGGCTGCAAAACCTGTCCTGGAGGGAAACAGTACCTGCCAGCAGGGCTGATATGTTGGGCATGCGACAGAGTTTCAGAAAACATGTGCCAAATCCAATCACTGGTAGAAGGTAGTTTCTGAATCTGACAAAGCACAGTCATGAACTGAATCCAAGTGTGTGGTGTGCTTGGGCCTGTTGTGACTTGGGCCACTCTAATTATAAGCAGAAGTAAAAAATCTTCAGTCTGGACCAGCAAAATATCTTCGGTATTTCATCTCAAGAAGCCTCGCATGCACTGTAATATCCTGATCTGCTGCCTCCTGTCCCAAAGTGGTCAGCCAAGCCTGGATCCATAATTTATAATAGGCACCTCACTAAGCCTTGTTTTCCTGCACCCTCTCTACAGACAATGGAGAAATACTGAAATTTCTCATTTCAAAATTGGTCTTGAAGGCTTTGCTGTGTAAGTAAAATAAATTATATTAGGGAATATTTCTAGGTGCTTCTGCTGCTAACCTATGCTGTTGATGTTATAGGATGGACCTGGCACAGTTTTAGCCAATGCTAATGCCCCTTTCATGTCTTCAACAGCTTCTGTGTGGGGAGACATAGGATGGAATTGAGCTGCGGGCTGTGGGACATGCCTGCAGAACGCCATGGCAGCACAGAGAAGCTTGTCTCTGCCTGACCTTGGCGGGAGGAGATGCCACAGGGCAGAGCCCTGCGGAGAGGAGCCTGCCGGAAGCTGCCGGACAGGTGGGCAGTGCGTGATCAGCCCCATATAAGGATATCAAGAAATTGTGTTACTGACATGGCAACGTGTGATAGGTCGCTTAGCAAAAAATACTGTATAAGGAAATAGTGGGTTTTGAAGAAGTGTATAAAACCAGCTTGTTTCTTTGACTAAAACTCTCAGATTCCCTGCCAGTCTGAGTCCATGCCTTAGTCGTTACGTCACTTCTGGGTGTAGTTTGAGCACCAACACCATCAACAGATAATTTCCAAATGAAAGTTTGGATGTGCCCCTGTTGTTTATGGTGAGAGTGTTCAGCAGTGTGGCTGCAGGATGTTCTCTGTCAGCCAGCAGCAGCAACAGATGGAGACTGAGAGTATATTTTATTTGCTGGTGGAGAGAGCTTTCCATTCTAATACAAAGCACAGGTGTAAAAAGTGATACCAGCTGTTAACTTCAGTGTGTTGTAATTTCAGCAGTCATATATGAAGAAAGATTTCTAGCCTCTAGTGTCTTCTGAGCATTTGGTTTCCAAATACATTATTGTGTTTCCTTGGAGGCTCTTCTAATTGTCAAGCTATTGACGTGGATTGGGTTGAGAGCAAAGCTATTTGTCACTTAACTTAAAACTAAGTCTTGTGAATTCAAGCAGTGAGCGTAGTGGCTAGTGGTGCCCCGTGTTTGGATCCTGACTGTAGAGGTTACATTTGGATGGTCTAGAGAAATTCTCTAACAAAGGAAGTCTTCATTTCTCAAACCAGAGAATCACTTTTCACTGCGAGGTAAAGAGGTTGAACTCAAACTAAGGAGAGCCAAAATCCCTTTGAAAGTGTGTTGACCACTGAATTTCATGGTCAGGTGTGACCACAAATACTTTCAGTTTCAGTACTGCAATACTTTTCATACTTTTTTTTACTTCATAACTTCAGTACTTTCAATACTTTTCATGCTGTACAAGTGACCTTGACCTTCGGAAATGTGATTAGATGGAGACAGCAAATGGCATGACCGAGTCAAACACCCCCAGTTCAGCATTTCCCCAGCTCATATGCAATATTGCAGAATTTTGTCACTTAAACCTTTGTTTCTGAGAGTGACCCTTATCTTTGCAAGAAATCTGAGTTATCTCCAGAGACTACTAATAAATTTGTTAATATTCAGATAGCATTTTGAATCCTTCTATGCTCTTTTACATCAGTGAAGGTTAACTCTTCTATGTATAACCTCATTAGTTTTGTTAGTTTTAAGTATATGCCTAGACTTGTTCTTGGCTTTGGGAAAAGCTGAGCAACATTTGCAGAATCATGTTTAATGAAGCTTTGGCATTTAAGGGTATTGCAAATGCAAATATCATGGTATGAAAGTAGTATTTGTGTGTTATAGAGGGTGAATCTTGAAATATATTAAAATATAATAGTATGACACTTGAGCTTTTCCTTGACGTTTACCAATATGAGGAGAGGAGAGGAGAGGAGAGGAGAGGAGAATGGAAGAGAAAAGAAAACAAAAATTTTAGTATGCAGGAATTAATGAAAATGGTCTTACTTTTGTACCTAAAGTATAGAACCTAGTCTTTCTGTTTGTTTACTCATTTTCTACTCTTGGTTTTTACTTTGTAAAAAATCTTTCCTTGTATACAGTCAAATGCAGAACAAATGCAGGGAAAGGCAAATGAATTCATGTGAGTAGCATATCCAGCCTGTCCTAGATGCTAAGGGTACATTTGTAATTAGAATATAATGTATAATTGTAGGAGTATAACAATCTAATATGGAAATACTACAACATATAGGGGAGCACCTTTTTAATCCCAGGAATTAGTGATATATAAAGCATAAAGGAGCATAAAGGTTTGAATTTGCCAGACATTTTAAGCTGGCTCCTGAGTTATTTTATGCTTTTTTAGTTTTACAATAGCATTTGAAATGCCATTGTACTCTACTTCAAAGTCAAGTTAGTGCTGCTGTATATAAGCACATTCCTTTCACCATTTTTGAATATGGGGTCAGCCAATTTTGTTGGGGGCAAGGCGCTGAGGAAGGATAAGCAGGAGGGCTCTGATGACCTTGTCTATATAGGCATACATTCTCTAGAGCATGTCACTTCTCATTTATCCCAGTCACACTGCTCAAATGCAGTATCTTCTTTTCCCACTGTAGCGTGAGAGAATGCAGATGTCAGGACTGCTGGCCATGATCATTGTTCCAGTCATAGAAATTCACAGTTTGCACCTCTCCTTGAACAGCTGTAGGATTTAGGATGATCTGGCAGTATTCAGCTCCCTGTTATGAATTATTTTCATGTTCGCTGTCAAGTGTGCGTGTATGTGCAGGTGTCTGTCTGTGATGGTGGGACAGCCAGTGGATCACTGTTAGGAAATTACTGCTGAGGCTAAGCTTGCACAGCCATTCTAGCTAAAGATAACATTTAGCTCCCTCTCACTGCCTGCATGGCCTGAATACATTTTCAAAGTGTCAGTCTTGATTTCTTTCTTTCTCTCTGCCCTTCCTAATCTCTGATG
Source organism: Gymnorhina tibicen (assembly GCA_013399875.1). NCBI lineage: Eukaryota > Metazoa > Chordata > Aves > Passeriformes > Artamidae > Gymnorhina > Gymnorhina tibicen. The sequence goes on from VXAZ01000546.1 coordinate 268,728, forward strand.
CATGTAGCAGACACCACGAAATGGATTTTTCTTGCATTTGAATTTCACTGATTTCCTAAATCCTGTTTGCCTGGAGGCAGAATGACAATGTGATTTCCTCCTTTTCCATCTGGCTCTTACAGGTAGTGCGCAGGACAATGCTATATGTTGGCACTTAAGCATGACCAGAAGTACTCTCCACTATGGCTGGTTCTTCCCTTCATCTGATTTTCCTTTCTTATTTTTCTAAAAACTTCACTACTATTTCTTGTGCCCATTCAGTTCTCGCTGCTTTGTGTCCTGAGCCACTGCTCAGATCATCTTGCCTATCAAGAGCAGAAAGGGAGGCCGTGCCACAGAGCTGCTGCCAGCCCAGACAGCTGTATTGATTGAGGGTGTGAAAAGCTCATCCCACCAAACTGACATCATGCTGTTCCCACAGCTCCTGTGAACTTCTGATTGTTTGTTTCCTTAGTTTATGTCAGAGGCATAAAAAGGCAGAAGAGCTTTTGCTGGATTTGGATCAGTGCTGGGGAGGGAGCCTGGTTTCTTTGTATGTAATTGTGGTTGCAGGGTCTTCACCCCTGAAACTGTGTCATGTGGACAGAGGTTTTGAATAAAATCCAGAAACAGGACACATGCTTTTACGTCAAAGGTAAGCACCAGATTCCTAACTGCAATTTGAATTCCTTTCTTCTTCCTCCACTCAAAGGGCAGCTGTTCAGTCCTCAATCAATAAACACATTTTGTTTCATTTTTTTAACTCCAAGTCTCTCTGGTACATAGAGTTCTCCCTTTTTTATGTGACCAGGTTAAGACAACCTTAGCATGGCTAAGTAGTTCAGTGCCTAGACTGACTTGGTATCCAACCAGGATCTATCAGAAGGAGAGATCGGTCTTCTCAGAGCATTTCTAAGACACAGCAAAGGGATTGTCCTGCTTCAAAAACATGGTTATGGCAGCTGCTTTCTTTTGAGGGTAAGGCTAGAGTGAAAATTGCTCTCCCTTTCACAAAACAGCCTACAAAACATTTGTCGTGGAAGTGGGAGAATCAGATCTGCTCTCCTGTAACCTACATCCTTCTAGAAAGACTTTCTTAGTATTGTGCTACAAGTTACTTAAATTAAGGAAGGACACTTTCTACTTTCCCTCTTAATGCTATATCCTGGTGAAAGGAAGGCATCAAGATTCATTGACTAAGAGGGGGACAGGAAGAACACTGACAAGGGAGCATCTTAGCTGTACCATTTACTGGTCCTTGCTTCTATAACTGGTTATTTTGTCAAAGACAGCATGGAGGGTAAATGTTACAAATGATCTGATCAAGCAAAGGAAGTGGGTGATGCCTTTGATCAGGGAATTGAATTTTAAACTTAAATTAATAAAAGGTTAGTGGCCTATTAAATTATTCTAAGTGCAAAGGAGAGTTGTAAGGAAAGTAATTTTGGCCTTTGGTACCAATCTTCACCCAAATACAACTAAATGGACTGATGTGTGGTTTGTTGTTTTTGGCTTTTCTTCTTTTTGACTCTGGTTCTTGTCCTGAGGCAGCCAAGGAAGTTATATGGAACAACTGGATTTTTTTAGTACTTTTTCAATAACATTAAGTGCATTTTGTCTGTGATTGTTTTGGCGCTGTGGGGATTACCACTGCTACCTTTATGCTGAGGGAAAGTTCATTCTTAGGAGGCCTTCAAACTGTCTAGTGCTTCAGGGCTTCTGTTGCATGTATTAATTTTAAGTGAACCCTTTCTCTAATTATAGCACAGCCACACAGCAATTCTCTGAACTCTGTATTAAACTTTGTGTAAAATCCTCATTGTCTCTGTAAGAACATAGCTACCAGGAAACTCAGGGGAGAACCATGTCAGACCTTTGAACATTTCAAAAATTGAAAAACAGTGTGCTCTGAGGAGCCTGCATAAAATCTTGCACTTGGATTCAGCTGATGTTACCATGTCAGCATGAATTGCTTGAGGGAGGAGAGAACAGCAATGCTTTTCTATTTCTAAAGACTCTCTTTTACATTTGTTTAGTTTATGCAGCATAGTTTCATTTCAATCTATGCAGTGTTATACTGTTGGCATGTTGCTTTCACTATTCGCTTAAAATAGAGAATATAAAACAGGGAAAGTAAACGGCAGCAAGGGGGACAGATGGAATTTTTCCTCTTATGTAAAAAATACAAAGCAATGAATATGTATGCAATCACTTTTTTATGTGTGACATACAATGAATAGGTCTTTGTGTCTCTGTCATAGCCCCCTAAAATGCTACAACCTCACAGGGATTCTGACATAAATCAAATTATGCAGAATCTAATGTCTTTTCATTAGCAAAAGGGAAAGATGCCCCTTCTTGCAGGGAGTGGCAAAAAAATCCATAGATATTTCATGAAAAATATTAAAGCTGTATCTTTTTGACTGAAAAAAGAGAATGCTATAATAAAAACAAGTAGCCTTGGAAGGAAACAAAGCACACTTTCAACAACTGCTCTCTTCTACCCTGTATCAGTTCTTCTGCAGCAGCCATCATCCAAATAGCTGAAGGGCTTGTTTTAAGCCTCTGCCTGCATCTCTTTATTATCTGATTCCTGTATTAATTTACAAAACCTGTGAAAGAAAATGTCATCTAACCAACTAACAGTAGGATTCACATTCTGCTATATTTTTACAGGAAATTAGGGTCATATTTTGTAAACAGCTGACAGAAATTGTATGCAGTAAAGTATTTGATCAAGTAGTTTGAACAGTGAAATATAGTGAAAAGTTCATTAAATATATCTTAATGAAAACATATGTTGTCAGAACAGAGCCTTTAAGTCAGCGCATATCTTTGAATACCTCTGAAGCACCATTGTACTTACCAACTATTCAAATAAGAAGTAAAATATGCAAAAGTGAATTTTCAGTTGAGTCTAGTGAGACAAGCATCAGTCTCTTTTTTTATCTCTACATTTGGGTGATCTGAACATGAATGATCTTATTTTTTCTATAAAAATATGTTCAGAAGAAAGCAATTCCTAGACCATTGATCCCAATTAAATTTAGTAATTGAGTAAACAGTAGCTCATACTATATCCTCTGCAATATCTAAATGTGGCTCAGGACTGCTCTTGGAAAAGCTGGATTCCAAATGATTTGTGAACTGAATTCTTCCTCCTGTGCCTACCTTGTGGACTGAATTCTTCCTCCTGTGCCTACCTGTACTGCCTGTGAACCCACAAACCTAATGCCCAATAGGTTACTTGAAAGCAGGTGTGGCAGGTTCTTATCTAACATTTAAATCGTGAGACTCTGACTAAATGGAGCATAGTCCTTACAATTTCTGTTCCCTGCCTTACTGTATATGTGCATTTATTTTAGAACCTACTGTTCACTGTTTGGTTAAGTCATAATTGCTAAGCAAATACATCCTTTCAGTTACCATAACACTGAGCTATTGTTTTGAAAATTTGTGCTGTTTAATTTACAAATCCAAGATAATTTCATCTGCTGTCTTTTCCAGCAACACAATGGACTTTGCCAATCATTGCATTAAATTTGCTTAAGAGATAAGAGTTAATATGAGCTCATACAGCTTTGCCATCTATCATGCACTAGCATTGAGTGTCCTGTTTAGTATGCAATATAATTATATGTTGTCGTTGAGGATTATACATATTGCTGATTTTTGTTCTCCTGTTATAATGGGAAAATTGCTTCACCTTATAAGCTTGATCTCCACAGTCCTGTATCAAAGATGTGTTTATTTACCATATTTTAAAATAGAAGAGATATATTCCAGGGGGTAGAGATCTTGTAAATATATTTGCTTTTAACTGAACAAAAGAGGTGGTACCAACATAAGTACCTGAGGGGCCAAATGCTGGGAGTGCTTGGTGGGTCGGACCGCCCCTGGAGAGCTGGCCCTGCACAGCCCTGCTCCCGCTCAGCTGCTGCAGCGTGGTGAGGGACCTCTGAGGCCAAGCCAAGAAATGAAGCTCAGCAAGGTCCATGGCCAGGCACAATCCTTGGTTTATCCTAGTTCAGCTGAAGGCACAGGTTCCAGCTCCAGCAGGGCTCCCAAGTGGAGGGACTACGGCTTCCCACTGCTCTTGCTCACACAGCCTGGCCACATCATCTCAGAGCTCTCTTTGAGCACTCACAGCCAGAGCTCCAGGAAGGGCAGAGAAACTGCAGAGCCGCTCTCTTGATGCTCTCAGGGCCCCAACAAAGAGTAGAAACAAAGACTGCTGAGGCTGCCATAAAGTACAGTAGTGGCCCTGTATTTTGGAGCATCCCAGAATGATTCCCAGAATGTTTCCATAGGAAAATAGAGTGGGTTCTAAAGAAGTATCATACTCTTCAGCTTCTTCTGAGTAAGGCTGTAAAGCCAATGACAGTATTAAACTCTACCTGTATGCAGAGCTAAGAACATCTATAATTGTTTCCAAGACCACATTTCACGGAATCATAGAATCATAGAATCACAGGATCATAGAATCATAGCATGGCTTGAGTTGTAAAGGACTTTAAAGATCATCTAGTTCCAATTCCTCCGCTGTGGCAGGGATACCTTGCACTGGGCCAAGTTGCCCAGAGCCCCATCCAACCTGGCCTTGAACACTCTCAGGGATGGGGCATCCACAACTTCTCTGGGAAACCTGTTACAGTGCCTCACCACCCTCAGAGAAAAGAATTCCTAATATCTAATCCACACCTGCTGTCTTTCAGTTTCAAGCCAGTTCAGTTTGAAGGACACAAAGTGATAGCCTTAACCTATAACTACATACCCTTGTAAACAGTCCCTCTCCAACTTGTAAAACCCCTTTAAGTACTGGAAGACTTCCATAAGTTCTCCCTGGCACCTTCTCTCCTTCAGGCTGAACAGCCCCAGCTTTCTCAGTCTGTCTTCATAGGAGAGGTGCCCCAGCCCTCTGATCATCGTCATGGCCCTCCTCTGTACTCAGTACAGTAGGTCCACGTCTTTCCTATGCTGGGGGCCTCAGAGCTGGATGTGACTGCTATTTTTAGAGTTCATTGACTATTTGAGTTGCTTTGCTTTTAGAATATCAGAATTTAAACACACACTGCACCTTGTTGTCTTTGCAAGCACAACCCATGAAGGACTAATACACTGTGCAAATACAAATTACTTACAGCACGATTTTAAAGTATTCTTCATCTTGTGTCAATACCGAGGTCTGTACATATTTTTTACACAGGCAGATTTGTATAAATATATATAATTTATTGTAGTTTCATACAGCATGAATTTGCTGATTAAAAGCAGGAGGGAAATGAGCAGAGAGTTGCACAATCATTAGTTTATTGAATACATGAGAAAAACTGCTATTATAGGGAATGATGTAGAAATACGAGGAAGTGTTCACAGGAAAAACAAAAACACCCAAACAAAAGATCTGAAAAGCAGCGAGAAAATCAATATGAAGTCATAAATCCATGGTGTATGAAAACTTCTGGTTCTCCAAGTGATCAGAGAAAGAGCAAAAAGGGCAGTTTGCATACATGAAGACCATTCCATTGCAATGCCCTATTCAAAATTGTTGGCAGCTTCTTAAGAGAGAACTTGGCCTCTTAACAAAGGCGCTCATTGAACATCACCCTCTATTACTGAAAAATACATATAATGTACCATCAAATAGCAGGAACATAAAAAAAAAAAAAACAGACCTGCATTTTTAATTTTGATTTATTTTCTTCCTCCTTTGTACTTCTTGATAAACTAGGTGGAGAATTTTAAGTGCTCCTGAAATATTTGGGGTCAATTTTTCTGGTGTTTGCCTAAGTTACCGAGCAGATGCCCTGGTGTACAATATTTAGGGGCTGTTACTGGAAATTAGCCCCTGACGTACCTGTGTCAAACCAGCATGACAAAAAGCATGAAAATGTAAGTGCTGAAGCAATCTACAAGGATGTGCCATAGTCTCCTAGTCACTCTCAGATAATATTCAAATCACATGCCTTTAAGTAATAAGGGCAACAATAAAAGTAGTTTCTAGAACTTTACAAATTCTTTCAAGTAAAATGCTAAAATATCTTTGACTTTTCTTGGTAAAGGGTTTGCAGCCTCTTAACAAAAATGGGGGGAAAAAAGTATTAATTGCTTCTGCTATCTGGCCCTAAGAAGTAGGAAGGTCACAGACAAAACTACAAGGCAAACTTCACAAAACTGGAGTCAGCTTTTTCACGTATTTAACAGGGAATGTCACTCATATCACACAGCCTAGGCCAAGAGAAGAGCCTGTTTCCTTTACGCATTCACTGCTTGGTCTTGTTCAAACCTGTCCTTTGAAGCCATAATTTTGAGAACTATTTCCTGCATATCACCTCCTGTCAGTAGGTGGGACAGAAGTGACACAAGGAGCTCTGCTTTCCCTGATGGCTGTGCAGGCAGGAAGCTAATGAGGCTGCTGCATTCCATCACCTCCTCAAAACAGCAACAGATTTGCAATTAATTATCAATAATATGTTTTCTGGATTTCCAGAGCAGTGCAGATGTGCAGTGGTTGTTTTTTGTATGGGTGTGTTATAAAATTACAATCTAATCTTCCTCAGCATTCAGGAGTGTCCAGAATCAAAGCCCATATGGCACCTACTTTATGAGCATTCTTCTGAGAACATCTGTTTAAAGTGCCTGCCTACCCCAGCCACTTATAGGTGTTGTTAGTTGACTCAGACTTTCACACAAGATTAGAATCATAAAATTTGCTGACTTTTATATGATAGATCCTAACTTTTAGACAGAAATTCCCTCAAAACTGACTGGAAAATACATCGACAGCCCATACTTTAGACCTGTCAACTGATGTTTTTCACCTGCCTTCTCCATAAAATGTCAACACACAGCTGCTGTCCCTCAGAATGGTGTGCTCCAATTTTAGGCCACCCATTTTACAGATATGCTAAGCACAGCCCCAAACCAGAGACAAAGTCTAACAGTAGTTTAATTTACATGTCCTATTTCACCTTCCTGAAATACCAACTTGTTTTTAAAGTGGTGTGTTTACAATGGAGACAGAGGAGAATGTTCCTTCAAAATTTTAAGAAAATTTCTAAGCAGATCATTGAGTAAAAGGCTGCAGACTTACCCTGACTTGAAATCTGAAGATTTACATGAGGGTTTGTTTGGGTTTTTAAATTTTTTTTTGTTATTTTTCCTTGTTGCCTCAATACCTTCTTGCTGACAGCTTTGCACAAACTTTAAATCTCCCAGGAGTCTTAGACACTAGCCATGTTTTTGACACAAATTCCTCACTTTGATAATTTCTTCAGGTGAATTGTTTTAGGTCCCAGTTCTGTGAGAGCTAGTTAAATAATAATTTCTTGTATATCAGGACCTTAATGGAGGGTTTCCATCAACTTTGCTGTATTATTTTGCTGTTTTATTACTTGGGCAAATTATAGCTCCAGTTGGTGGAGGGTTACCATCAATTGTGGGTTAGACAGCTTCTGTGCAGCTTCTTAAAAAAAAACCAAAAGCTTACAAACTAAATCTTGCTTTTCCCCTCTCAAGAATACAACTAGTGAGGTTGAGCCAAGAACAGTTAATTTTCTTTCTCAAGGATGATAGATATATGATATGAACCAGCATCACAGTTGGCAATTGTACCTGTCTTGTTCTATAGGTATCTCTTTTTTCAGTATATTGTATTTCATGGTTTACAACAGCACTGAGAGATGATGGAAAGTGTTTGAATGGAAGAGGAAATGTCAGCTCAAACTGGGGCTGACACTGATTCAAGAAAATTTTTGTGTAAGATTATTGAAAACAGTGATTTTTTTCTCCTGATACATGAAATGAAGTCATCACTAACTTCTTCTGTCAAGGAATATTGTTATTCCAAGACAGTGTCTGTACACCATTTTAAAGGATAAAAAACTTTAGTTTTGATTGGACTGGTCATTCTTTTATGAATCCTGTGTCCTAGTTTGTACATAATTAAATCAAGGACAATCTGAATGCATCTGTTATATATAAGCTCAGATTCAATTGACCTAATGATCATCCTATCCATACCTATCCATACTGCTCGACACAGAAAATTCATAAAGGCTCCTTCAGATTGGAGAGCCTATACTTCATCTATTTCCACAAGGCCCAAGGATAAATCTCAAGCCTATAAAACAAACTGGGAACCATAATACCAAGGGGCTTTATAAAATTATCAAGGTGAAGTGGTCATTAATGGTAGTTTTTTGTAAAATACAGGTACTATCTGAATGTAATTTATAGACAATATGTCATATGAAAAGGTATATTAACACAATTCAAATCTAATTAATTTTGATTCAGGTTTATTAAATTATAATTACTCCTGTAGATTAACATAACTGGGACTTGAAATTAATGATGGATGTTTGTTTCTGTCATGTATTTGCTACCCTCAGCTGAAGCTACTTCAGCCACAAGAGGAAGGCATCCAGGATTTCAGGTTATGTTTTCAAAATATTCACCTTCTGCTGACTCCATGAGAATTATTGCTATACCTTCCTTACATTTATAATGTTATTGCTCAGAAATATCTGTGTATTTCTGTGTGATTGATGTGATGTCATCAGCAGTCAGAGCTCATTTGTGCATTTTTCTGTGTTTTCAAAGCTAAAATTTAGTTTTTTCTCCTTTCCATGAATCCTTCTAAATTTATGAATACACTTTTGGAAGTGCTTAGGCAGTAGCAGCCAATGTAGAAATGCTTTCGCGTTGCTGGCTATTGAACACTTCCACACTACTTCATCTAGGTGCTTAAAAAGGAAGGGAGCCACCTGAAAGTTTTGTGAGAGGCTTTGATAGTTTTGCCCTCTGAGTGGCAATGACATTCCCTTGCCAGAAACACAGGAATGGTACATCTTCTGTCAATAGGTGTTTGTATTTAACATCTTTAACTCTTTTATATAAAAGAATCTTCTTGGTTTCTTTCATTTCAACAGAAATATAAACAAAAACAAAACAAAAAAATCCTCTTTGGACATCTTTGTCCATTCATATGGAGAAATATTTATAGAGAAGTTTATAGCTGTTTCCCAGTCAGACAAGTGCTAAATCATTACTCATTAACCACCTAGGCTGGATTAGTCACCATTTTAGTCTCAGGTATTTTTTTTCCAGTGGCATAGGACTCAGAAGAAATCTGAATATTAGCAATTTTGTTTTGATCTGTCTTTGCATAAATGGGCAAAGTGATAAGGATTATGAGCTGAGATTCTTTTAGTTTCATGTTTGAGTCCATAATCCCTGTTATCACAGGCAAGCACAATAAGTTTGAGAAGGTGGATAAAACCAGTGTACAGGGTTTTCTGTACATTGTTTCTTCCACCTCCACAGCCAGGAGCATCCGCAGTCATGCTCATCAGGGCTGTAAGTGTACCCTACCTAGCTACAATCCTTGCCTTCTAACACTACAGAAGCTAGACTGGACAAAACACTGATAAGAATATAATCCTTCCACCTTAGGTGCAGATGCAGACTACACATTCAAGCAGTCTTTTATATATCAAATAGTCATTAAACAGATAATACTTAAAAGCATCGGGTAATAAATTAGGAACCCAGTACCTTGCCTTTCCTTGCTAGTTTTATGTACCTTATGCCTGCATGGATTAGCTAGTACAGGTTAAGTTAGGATATAAAATTGAAACAAGAGAAAGCATTGTCTCTTAATATACTTCCGGCACAGACTTCAAAATAAAGTTTTAGCATGGAAGGAGACTATCAAAAGCACAGATCTGAGCTGGGCATGATTAGCTTAAAGCAGGACAGCTTCACTTGACCAGGGCACTACGGAAAAGCTTTCTGATATATACTTTGTTCTTGAGCTTAATATTAATTTTCTTAGGCCTTATATGTGCCATGGGAGTTTTTCCTAAGCTTCCGGCTGACAGTTTTCCATAAAAGCACATGGGAATCAGCAGACCAGGCTCTTCCGTTATCTGTGATATTATACAAGTGCACTTCACCTTTCCAAAAATAATTATTCTCACTGCTAAAACCAAATAACAGTATTTCTGTTAGTCAGCTCATTCTCCTTGGAGATCTCCAGAGGAGGACCAGTCTTACAAATACTAAGAGTAATTGTTTGTGAATCCCTTGACTCATACAAATTGGGTAGATATTGCACCCTTAAACATGTTGTTCTCTTGTAGAATGTTATGTGTCAGGTTTAATTTCATCACTCTCTGCTTCTTCTTCGTTATGTCTTCATCCTAGCTAGAGAAAAAAAAGTCCAGTGCTGAAAAGATTGTTTCATTCAAGTTTCAGCAACTGTAAGAGAAGGGAATCTCAGGGTGTTGAAACTGCACTATCTCCAATAACCATTTTGTATGATAGAAAAATTCTGCTTTCAGAGAACTTTTCTTCTTAGCCCACTCCCAGTGTTGCATTGGCTCTGCTTCCAGAGCCTTTCAGCTACCTAAATTTTTAATGCACTTACAACAGAAGTTACTCTTTACGGAAGGTTCATATCCAGAAAATAGCTTTGGAGAGAATCTGCTGAAGTAACTTCCCCTACTCTGACAAGGTGAGAGAACCTCTGACCATTTCTGTAAGATGCATTCTCCGTGGGAAAGTGCTTAGAGAGCAGAGGAATCTGGCTGGCATTCAATGTCCTTGCTTTAAAAAGTTCAAAAACACCACCATAGAAAGATACTGAGTTAACAACTGAATAGAGCTAATGTTGGGACAGAAACAACATTTAATATAATATCTTTCCATTGCAATTTCTTGGGGCAGTTAATTGTAGTTATATATTTAGTAAAATAAATTTAATTCCATTATTGTTATTATTATTATTACTATAATTATTGAATTTTTAGTTATCTTGGTAGATAGAATTTACTTATTCTTTTCTTAACAATCACCATTTCTGAGTGAACTTACAAATGGAGGGCAACAATCAGCCTTTACATGTGATGAGCTGACAACTCTCATCAAGTCTGTTTCTGAAGTAGAATTACAGAGTTCTCAGGAATGGAGGCATGTGCTTTCCATCCCAGTGAAAGGGCTGTTTGGGGGAGTGGTGACACTAAATGCCATCTGACTAGAGAAGAGTCCCTTCTGGCAGGCAATAATCAAAACCCTTTGGCAAGCAGCAAAAAGGATCTTTAAGTGGCTTCTGACTTGGAGAGTAAGGCTGCTCATGACTAATCTATTTCCAGACAAAAAGGTACAAGTCAAAAGTCCTCAAGGTCTAAAGACTCAAAAGTCCTGCTTATGCCTTGCTGAGTTGTCCCTCCAACACAGGTTGGGGTGGTTGAAGACCCCCATGAGGATCAGGGCTTGAGAACATGAGGACAGGGCTCCTGTTTGCCCAGAGATGGCCTCATACACTCAGTTTTTCTGGTCAGGCAGCCTGTAGCAGATCCCCACTATGATGTCACCTGTCCCTGCCCTCCCTTTAATCCTGGCCAACAGCTCTTTCAGCTCCTCATCCATCCCAGGTGAAGCTCCACACACTCCAGCTGGTCAGTGACATAAAGGGCGACACCCCCTCCTCGTCTCCCCTCCTGTCCTTCCTGAAGAGCCCATATCCTTCTATTTCAACACTCCAGTCATAGCAGTCATCCCACCACATCTCCCTGAAGCCACTAAAATCCCAGCCCTGCAGGCATGTGCATGTCTGTAACTCCTGTTGTTTATTCCCCACGCTGTGAGTGCTTGCACAGAGGCTCTCAGTGAAACTGAATTACTGGCTGCAGTGGTTGCAATGACCCTGAGATTATCTCACTTGGTTAGAGCATGGTGCTAGTAATTCCAACGGCCTGGGTTTGATCCCCCTATGGGCAGTTCACTTAGGAGTTGAACTCGATCCTTGTGGGTCTCTTACAACTCAGAATATTCTGTGATTCTGTGAATTCCCGTGCTACTCTTCAGGTTCTCTCCTGCTGATCTCTCTCCAGGCTCTAGGTATCTATTGCTGGCCCTGGCATCAAACTTTAGGGTTTGAGATGAATTGAGGTTCTGCTCCCTTGGTAGCTTTAGTTTTAAGTCCTCTTGACCAGCTTGACAAGTCTGTGACTGAAGATAACACCTTGTCTTCTCTGACAGATGGACCCCATCAGCCCCATAGAGAACTGGTTTCTCAAAATGAGTCCCATGATCTAATCAGCTGAACCCCTGGCTGTGGCACCAGTCCTGTAACCATTTGTTGATCCGCCAGATTCGACTGGTCCTCTCAAACACATTTTCCTTTGACTGGGAGGATTGGTGGAAAACCTACCTGTGTTCCAGAGTCCCTTACTGCTGCTCTCAGGGCTCTGTAATCCTTGATACTTGTCAGAGTCCTCCTGGCAGTATCCCTGGTGCCCACGGGAAACAACAGCAGCACATAATAATCAGTGGACTGTATGAGACCTCAGTGTCAGTGACGACCCGGACACGAGCCCCTGGTAAGCAGCACTCCTCTCTAGGGGGCACACCAGGTCAGTAAATGGGCTCCTCTGCACCTCTCCGAATAGAGCTGCCTACTACTATTACCCATTGCCTTTTCTTTGTTGTGCTCATTGTTACACAGGGAACAGATCAGGCTGACTTGCCAGCTCCAGCATCTCTCATGAGTTATGACAAGAAAGGTTGTGTTATCCTTACCCTGTGCCTTGCCATAACATTCTTTGTATTTCACACTTCAGAGAGAGTCATGTAACAGTTACCATCATTAGGTAAAGCCCTAATATACGAGAAATTTAGTAGAAGGACCTTCCATTCTGCATGCATACAGAAAGAATCAACTTTCAACACACTTACTGCACAAAAATCCCCTTGATTAGATGTGCAATCATAATTGCACGCAGATCAAAGTGCTAATCATCTTGGCTGACAGCACCAGTGATGCAAAGCACTAATATTCCATCCAATATTCCCTTTGAAAAATGCCCTCTGACTATGAAATACAGACATGCTTTGCATTTGCTGGCTTAATGTTTTTGGAGGTTCATAGAGCTGTGTTTCTATCTTACGAGCTTTTCTTGGCAGATGTTTATCAATCAGCATCTTTTCATTAAGCTGGCAGCCACTGTAAAAATCATTAAATGTCTGAGCAGTTCTAGGCAATGTGTCCTTCAGTGCGGGCCTTTGCAGAGGTGCTTGTACTAAAAGGCCCTTGTAAAAATCATGGCCCAAAGCTCTAATTCTGCAATGACCTCTCTGTCCAAAGATTCCTGAACCAGTGAAGAATTTATTATTTTGGCCTCTCCCCATACAGAGGTTTCAGAAAAATAGGAACTAATGGTAAAGTAAGTGATCTGGGATTCAGAGCAACAGTCAAGGAAGGAAAAATACTAACATATTTTTGCATGTTTAGAGTGAAAAAAGAGGACTCTAACTACCCTTAGGTATGTTCGTGTCAATGATAAGCTGGCAGACTTGCTGGCAGAGTACTGTATTTTTTGGTACTCTGTTCAAAGATTTGGTTTCTAAACGAGTTTAAAAGGCACAGCACTAAATCAGGCATCAGCAAAGCTCAGAGCCTCTGGAAGACACTGCCATGTGTCTTGAACAGGCTTGGAGGCTTTGTTAGCTTGATTTCTTGTTACAGGTATTTCATGACAAGTTGAAAGGTGTTTCCAGAGCAAGGAATAAGCCAGGAGAAAATAAAAACATATAAAGATTAGAATATTCTGAGGATGAGAATATTGCTGTATATTCATTAACAATCTAATTATCAGGATAATGGATTGGGTCACGGGGCTATTTAGTGTATATGAAGATTGTCATGATTTAATAATAGGCAATAAAGAAGTAAGCTTCTGCAGCCACAGTTGTCCAAACATGTGGACGAGACTAGTTTGCACTAAAGAAATAATATCTTCTATTAGAGCAGCTGACAGAGCTTGTAAAAAGCCTGAGCCTTTCCTCCAGATGGGAAGCAAGAGCTTCCACTGATGATAAGCACAAGTGGAGCAGAGCATGCAGCTTACAGAAGAATAGGTGATAGGATCATTAGGTCCCAGTATAGGATAAGAGCAAGAAATATCACTTAAATCATGAGAAACATTGAGAAATTACTTCAGGATAAGAAGAGAAGGAAGGAATTTTATTTATTGCATTGACAAAACAATATTTCTTTGGGTCTATGACTTTAAGTATCTGGCAGAATTATGAGTTTTAGTTCCCAGGTTTGTCTTTTGAATGTATTTTATAAGTTTCCTCTGAGTATCAGGCCTGAATTGTCGAAGATGGAAGTAGCTGGCCTGCAGAAAATTTTTTCCCAGTGGCAGCTGTATTTTTATGTCCTGCATCGATTGCATGTGTGAATTCTTTTTAGCACACAGTGGGTGTGTTGTTTTATCCAAGTAATTTCAGGGATGCCATTTTGAGCACTAGATGAAAGTCTGGTGTATACTTGTTTAGGTGTTTGTTGTGAGCAAGAACACTGTGATCTATGTTGCTATGCATTATTAAATAGGATAACCAAAGATCAGCATGCTTCCCTCAAGAAAACTCACCCCCCAAAAGTAATGATTTACAGATACTCCAGTGCATTTGATCTGAAAAGAGCACTCACAAAACTGCCTTCATCATTCTAAAGATGATACTCACCAAAAATGGGTACTCTCCTCAGCAAATAAATCAGACCTGAATATTGTCATGACTTGCTACAATATAAACTAAACAAAATATAACAGACCCCACTGACCGTACACTTCCACATGGACCAAACATTTTGCTAAGCAAATTTCAATGTATATTGGGTTTAAAATTAAAGTATGCACTGGACTTGAGCTTTTTCTATGCTGCACTCTGTGTAATCAAATCATTAAATATGTACAACCTATTCTGGAAGACAACTCATCCAGAATATTCTCTGCCTCTGTCACCCTCACAACTCTCCTGAGCTTTCAACTACTCTTCCACAGCTTATCAAACTTCTCATCAAAAGCAAGCTTTCCATAAACCAGCATACATCATGCAAGTGAAAAAACTGACAGCACAACTCCACAGGCACCATAATAAACGTTCCACCAAACTGGGCCTAGATCTCTCTACTCAGTTAACCCTGACTACAAGTTCTCTTCCTTGTCTATGCTATTCTTCTTCCAAACAGTCCATCCATGTTTACCCTTTCCCCAAAGAGCCCATTATTGTTGACTCTTACTCAGTATACGTATGATAATTCTCAAAATTCCTACTTTTGTCAGCATCCCTATCAAACTAGTGTCATCCTTGTGTTCTCTATACTTTTCCTGTCAGTGTCTTGTTCACAGCATCCCATGCAAGAACATAGGAGCAAGAGTCTTTAGTTCTGGCTACAGGCTTAACTGATCAGTGAGGATATGACGAGATTATTTGGATTTTATGCTATAATGCATAAATAATCACTGGAAGAATTTGTCCCGGGCCATTTAACATCTTTTTGATCCAATGTTTCAGTGATCTTTTACCGTGTGTGGTTTACCTATAATCTCACACAACACTTGCAACATAGCTCCTTTAGTACTAACCCTTCTTATTATAATCATTTTAACTGGAATGCTGCAGAGCACATTGTGCCTCATAATGAAACAAAGAAGATTTTTGAGCTTCAATTCAATGAGAAGCATTAGAAGGATAATAAAAAGCCTTCTCACAAAATCAGCGTGAAGAGAAAAATATAACAAGCTTTTTACTAGAATTGCAAATAAACTAGATCAAAAAGTAGATCAAAATCAGGGAAGATGGCTGTTCAAAACATTGAAGCAAGGAGGGACATTGCCTTAGTTGTTAATGCACTGCACAGAAGACATTGAACAGGTAGGTTACCTAGAGGTAACTTCATTAAACAACACAGACTAGAATGTTCCAGCAGGACATGTGCCATGCAAGTCACCTTTCTCTTGTAGTACCATCTGTCTTCTGTTACATGATGTCCACAGAACAGCAGGAGAGCTGGTGAGCAGTCTAGAGAACAAGTGTTATAAGGAGCAGCTGAGGGAGCTGGGGTTGTTTAGCACAGAGAAGAGGAGGCTCAAGCAGGACCTATTGTCTCTCTACAACTACCTGAGAGGACGTGGTAGTGATGTGTTGTTCTCTTTTCCCAGGTCACAAGTGATGGGATAAAAAAGAATGGCTTCATGTGGCACCAGGAGAGGTTTAGATTAGATATTAGGAAAAATGTCTTCACCAAAAAGGTTGTCAAGAATTGGAACAGGCTGCCCAGGGAAGTGATCTCTGGAAGTATTTAAAGAATGCTGAGGGACATGTTTTAGTGGTGGACTTGACAGTGCTAGGTTAATGGCTGGATTTGATAATCGTTTCCAGCCTAAATGAATTTATGAGTCTATTGATATCAATATATCAGTGCTTAACATCCTCCCATCACACAGGATGGAGAATAAAAAAGTCTCTTTATTACACTACCTGCGATAACCTGCTTCCTAGATATTCCCTTTTGCAAGTACTCGCTGTTGCAGACTAAGAGAGCATGCCCTGCTGCCCTGCCCAAGCAGAGGAACCTCTTTCCCACATTCAGGAGGAAGTAGCACACCTTGAAATTTATTAGTAAATGCAGTGAAAGGAAAATGAACAGGAGTGCAAACTTGGAAAAGGGAAAGATTTTCCTTGCCTTATTATTCCATGCAACTATTGCCTATTTCTGAGGCTTCTGTCGGGGGAAATTTTCAGCAGAAATTTTCAGCTTCACAATGCAGTGAAGCCCAGTCAGGATGTTGCTGCAATTTGTAGTTAAGAGGCCAGTAGGAATGTGAGCATTCTGGACAGTTAATGACATTTAGTGTTCCAGCATCACAGTTTGTCTCCCACAGGCATAAAAATAATATAGAGAGTGTACTGCAATTATGCTCTTACATAAGCTCCTGTAGAAGGTGTGATTGAGACATCTTTATATTAAGAGTAGTAACCAGTCTTAGAGAGATGAACTCCTCTCTACTTTCTCCCCAACACAAAAAGGCAAAATGATGTATTTTAGAAAATTGTTCACTCTTAGTATTTCTTGTTTGTAAGTGGATAACTACGATAACTGCCACAGAACTACTGAATTCTAGTATTTTCTGTATTTCGATCTATCTTCCTTCTGCAGCTCCCTTTTGTGCTGGACTGGAAACTCAAGAGTCACAGCTTCAGCTTACACTCCAGTTACAAAGAGCAGAACATTTATAATATTAATTATTTTCCTCGGTCCAGTGTTCTTAGGAGTTTAGATCAAGAGAGTTCTTTGACATTTGCTTGCATATGTCTATCAGAAACCATAAATAAATTCAATGTTACTGAGACCTTCATTATTTCTGACTGTTCTGGTTTTGCAATAAAAACAATCAAATACATGACATATAGACTAGGGAGAAAATTTAGTTTTTCAACCAGTCTTGTTTAGGCAAATCAAAATGGGGGTTTTTTTTGAGGGGGAAGCCTGTTGCCAAGTCTCACTTTGTTGCAGTTTGATGGAAGGCTGACCAATACTGCAAATGAGATCAAGCAGAATCTACCTATCTAGTTATCACAATAAATGTACGATAGTTTATCATATTTCTACTGGAAGGCAATTCCATAATCTCGCCCCTCTAGTGGCTAGGAATATATCTTTCTCATTTTCAGTCCAAGTATATGGTTTATATGCCTTGTTCTTGTACCAATATTTCCTTAGTTTAGATAACCGTCTCTCCCTCAGTTGTGATACCCTCCCAATATGTCTAGACAAAGCAGTAAGTTGTGTATGGATTTGTCCTACTCTCAGACTTCCTTTGAGGCTAAAGAAGCCACATTCTAGCCGTTGTTTGTCTGAGAAGGTCTTCTCATTTTTTCTTGCATCCCTTACTTTTTCCAATTGTACTTTCATTAAAATGAGATCAGGCTTCCTACCACCTTGCATTAATTATAGTTTCCCCTACTTCTTTCCATTAAATACCAGCCTCAGGATAAATGTGAAGTGAAAGCCTGAAATTAATTTCCTCTGAACTCTTCTGGTAATTATCTAGTCTCTGTTACATGTTCAATGACAGAAGAGTAAATTGTCCGGAACTGGCAAATACAATCACAGCTTTTCTGTAGAGAAGGGGAAACTGCTGCATTGTAACTAGCCAAGGCTTCCCTACCTTGGGCCTGTCACCCAAGGTCATTTCTGACCTCTGCAAAACTCGTTCACACAAATTCATTTTTTCATCAATTTGTGTGTAATTCTGGATACTGGTACGTAGTCAAGCATGAAGTAAACCTCGAGGACAGGATCAATGCCTTTTTGAGAAGTTCTCAATTCTGGGGAGTTGTTTAAAACTGAAATTTTGGTGGAGAGCAGTATTTCTCGGGGACAAAAAAAACTGATCAAATTATTGTATACTGGATTACATTTAGGCTTATTCTGCCTAAAGAATTATTCCACATGCCACGCGGAAAGGTCAAGGCTTGGTCTTTTTTTGGCCATCAAGATAATGTGATTCAAAGGATTTGGTTTTGTATGTTTATTTCCTGATTTAAAGTTTGATTTGACTATGCCATCAGGCTTTGTTTTCTACATAATTTTGGCCTTCTAAGTTATAAAGATTCATCAGAACTGGAGTAATATAAAATGGAAATTAAGAGAAATAACTGTCTGTATGAACTCTTTGTCTGTCTTCCTAATATACCTGTAAATTTTTATCTTGGATTTTAAAATGAAAACTATTTTTTGGATGAAAACAATGGAAAAAACCTGTGTATTTCTTCCCATTCTTGGTGTAGAATTGATGACCCATTATGATCTATTGTACATATATTTTGAAATTTCAGCTGATATGCATTCTTCCCTACTTCACAATCTGTTGTCTCTTTTGACTTTTGTCTGTCATAAAGGTCAATTAAGTAATTTAGTCCAAAAGCTGAGAAAATAAATGGTACCATTAGAAGTAGCAAAATTTGTATGATACCAGTTTATCTGTATGTCTACTGTATGTTTCATGCAATGACCTTTCCACATAATTAGTTTTAAAAAGACATTCTCTAAAATGAAGATTGTATCCCAGAGTATCATTTTCATTTGCATATCTGCTACCACTGCTCTTATTCATGTGGTGCTGGTGAGTTTTTTTACTTTTTTTCTTGGTCTGCTTTACAATATCTTCATTTTTCATTTCACGCTTAGAAGTATAAATATTAAATTTGTCAGGCTAAAGAATGAAGACTGTTGGGTTACTATGCCTGAGATGCTACAGATCCAGTAACAGTGGAAATGTTACAGAATGTTTATAATAGAAGCTGTTGGATGGTTTTATGTCAAAGATGCAAAACAGCAATGACACTGGAAAGAAAAACAACTTTTAGAAATTCACCAAAAGATTCCAAGTGGATCTATAACAAATGAGGCAGAAAGCATCATCTGTCATAAGAACAAAGTACTTGAAAGGACAAGGGTCTTGTAAAGTGCTGATTAAATGTAATATGCTACGTGACAATGCACAAATGTGAAATGCTTCAGTGAAGACAATGAACAACAGGTCCTCCACCGCATCAAAGAAGCAGATTATTCTTGCTGAGGTCCATTATCATTTAAGTTGTTAACATTTGTGTAACAAAACATTAAGAAGAAAAAAGTAGGCAAATAATACTGCAAGAGGGATAATGCAGATTCCAAGTGTTTTAAAAGACTAAAACCTCTGAATTACTTGCTTTCACCAAAACCAATCTCTTTTCTAGTCCCACTTACTAACAAGTCAGCAAACCTAGCTCTGTCTGGGAAGTGTCATGAAAGATGGTAAATAAAAGGTTCAACCGTGAACCACATCCATCACAAACTGAAGGTCAATTTAAAGTAATGCTTCATATTATCCCTACCAACCCGGGAAAATTTATTTTCTATGCAGGATAAATTTGACATAGATTATCAAGTGCTACAAAAGAAAGACTTGAAAGTGGCCAAACCAAAAGAAATAAATATCCACACAATTTTACGAGGAGCTGGTTTGCAGACAGGAGTTGACATTAAAGGACAGGTAAGTTCTGATATTCTCTGCCTTCAGTTCTGAATCAGTGCTCAATAAACTTTCATGCCAAAGAATTAGTCAAATTCATTAGCTAGGACTGGAAAATTGATAATATTATTTTGTCATGACAGTTTCTACAGTCACTTGTGAATAAAGTCATCCACGAAAGCATCTGACATTTATCCAGAAGTTAATAATTATCAGTGTGAAGTTCACTGAATACTAAAAGAGATGGAAGAGAAACTGCAGTTTACACACTGACTGGAGAAAATGACAGAGCCCTGAACTTCCAGAAGCTTGACTTGAGCTTAATTCACTCCCATGGCCCTGTCTTAGGACAATGTCTACAGACCCAAGGAGACAGTAAGCTCAGGGGAACATCCCTCCAGTGTAAATGAAACACAGTGGTCAGATTGCATTCATTGCACTGCAGTCTGAAACACCATTTGTTAATTTTATGAAGATTAAACAGACATTAAAAAGCATCATAGTGTTGGTTTTCCCAAATCAGTCTCCAGTGTTGCAGAAAGGCTCTAATGCTTGCAATACAGATCCAGAAAGATCTAGAATCACAGAATATCTCCAATTAGAAGGGACACATATGGATGATCAAGTCCAACTCCCTGTTTCTCACCTAAAACTAAACCCTATGACTAAGAGCATTGTCCGGACACTTGTTGAACTCTGACAAGAGGGTGCTGTGACCATTTCCCTGGAGAGCCCATTCCAGTAACTGACCACCCTTTCAGTGAAGAACCTAATGGCAAGCCTGAACTTCCCCTGATGAAACTTCATTCCGTTTCCTCTTGTCCTATGGCTGGTCACCAGAGAGAGGAGCTCAGCACACCTCTGTTCCACTTTCCTGTGTGAGAAATCTAGTGACTGCAATCAGGTCACCCCTCAACCTTCTCTTCCCCAGGCTGAATAAACCAAATTATCTCCGTCACTCCTTGTAAGTCTTGTCCTCAAGATCTTTCACCATCTTTGTTGCCCTCCTCTGGAAACACTCAATTAGTTTGGTGTTTTCCTTATATGAAGAACCAAAACTTACACACAGTACTCAAGGCAGGGCTGCACCAGAGCAGTGCAGAGTGGGAAGAAATTGGAGGGAGGCGGCACCCTAACTACGGTTCATGGATCAAAGAAGAAGAGTCTGTTACAGATCCTTCCTTGCTTCTATCAAAAATAATCCAGACTTACAGGATTACAATAATCCAGGATTACCTTTTATATTCTGATCTATTGTGTTGTCTCAGTCAGGCAAGATAGAGCAGGCTACCTGCCTGCTCTCAGTACCCCAGCACCAAGGATGCCTTTTATCCTTCTCCACTATGAACCAAAGCTACACAATGCAACTGTATGTTTGACATAGACAATGATGAAGGAATAGCATGAGACCTCTTCAATATATCTTTATTCTTCACACTTCATTCTCCACGCTTCCTTCTCAGAATTAATACCTTGTGCAACATCTGCAATTTCATATCTGAGATGTTACTTTTTGAAAACTGTGCTAAGAATCCCACTGAATTATCTCCTCAAGGATAGTGGGTAGATGTACCAATGCTGAAATTAGGCTTCATAAAGCCATACATGAGGCACATCTCTAGATGTATGGAAAGAATTTTTTCCTTGGTTACAAGATGATTACCTTGTTGATGTGTTTCTCTTGGAAAAGGCATTTCAATTAATCAGCAGTGATGATATCTGCAAAATAAATGTCAATGTTTTAATTTAAAATTGTTTATTTTCATGAATCATATGAATTTCTGCATGAACTACTGACAAGAGAAAACATTCTGGTCTTCTTACATTTGTATCAGGCTGGGATTAGAGTAGCCTTGAGAGAACAAGGCTGATTACCCCCTTGCATCTCTCAGCTGCATTGGATTTTTTATATAAGTTAAACTAAGCATAAGACATATCCAGTATTTAATAGTTCCTTATACCTGCTGGACCATTTCCTAAACATAGGTGTGTCTCAGCTTAGCTGGCACGTTCAAGCCCTTTGTGAGAATCTCAGTAGTTCTATGAAACAGTTAATACTGATACTCAGAGTCTGGGAGGCATAAGGATATTCATTTTACAAATATTGGTGGCTAGACAGTATCAACATGGTATCTGAGATGTGATTCTGCTACATAAATCAAGGGAGAAAAATGATAAAATATTTTTATTTCAATTCGGATCTTCAGATGCTTAGTGTTTTAAAAACAAGACAGATGTTGAAGCCTTGCTTGAAATGCTTTAGGGCAACTGGGTGATGTTATGAAGTGTGCATTCAGAACAGAGCTATCAGGACTGTGTATTTCTCTATGCATTTCTGCAAACTACTGACAGAAATCTGGACATGTTCCCTGCCGTAGACTTCTACCTCACAGTGATTCCTGATTCATGAATGACAGCTGAGTACTAAAGTTAAAACATAAAGGAAAGCCAGCTACTTGTGTCTTGTATGTAGAGAGGGCAAAGCTTTAAAGGATAGCCTCAAAGCTTTTTTAACTTTTTGGACTCTGGTTTGTTTCTAACACTTATGTCCAGTACACATTCCTGATTACGTGTCCATTGGATTTTGACCTTCAATAACATGTCTCCTGTTGTGGCTGGTGTAGGTGGTGAAAGTGCCACAACCTTCCCAAAAGCATCTCCACAAGAAGCTGCTTCGGTAGGGCTGCTGGGCATACAGTCAGCGAGGGCAATGCGCCTTCCCCGAGCGTCTCACGTACGGGAACAAATGGAAGAGGCCACAGAAGCACTCACAGAGCAAGCCCCCTCTGCCACTGGAGCAGCGGGCACACACACACACGAGCTGACAACAAAAGAGTCCGGAAAGGGTCTTTGTATGGGGTTCCATGGGAGGGCTTCTTGCTGCCACTCACATGAAGGGCTCCAGGTACAAAGACAAGAAACAATGGAGGGTACAGGGTTTTATAGGGGGCAGAGAGAGCATCAGGGCCAATGGTCTGAGGGCACAGGGGAGGTAGAGGGGCGGGACTGGGGTAAGGGAACCAGTAGGAATACTGCAAGGGAGGGACTAAGGAACAAGGGCCAACGGGAGAGCAGGGAACAGCATACAGACATATAAGGGATAAAGGGGCAGGGAAGCCTACAGATCAATCAGGGGAACAGAACTGGGGTACATTAACATAAAGTAACAATGCATCTTGGGAGAAGCCTTTCCTTGTCACTCAAACCTGGGGAGGATTTCTATCCTTAGGGACGGTCTCACTAATGGACCCTTTTTGTCTCTTGTGTGATGGGCTCAGCGACCTCCACAAAAACAGGCCCACCGGCCTCCACAGCCTCCAATCAAGCAAATTTTGCCAAGCCTTTCGATTAGTGATACCACAGCAGTAAGACTGAGAAAATAAAATACCCATTTGGGTTTTTTGCTTGCTACAAAGTTTTTAGCTTCTAATATAGTTATAAAATAGGGAAAAAAATTGTCAGTGATAAATCATGGCTTATAAATTTTGCTACTACCATGAAGCCTAAGGCAAGACACAAAAACAATACATTACTGCTAGATTTTTGTGTGGGACACAGACATTAAATTACTTGTATTAAGTAAAAGGGTACAGGCTGTGGACAGATTCAGTCAGGGAAGAAGATTGACACAGAGAGCTGCAGCAGAAGTAGTAAAACAAAATCTGAACCGGGAAAAGCTACTTGGAAACACTCTGTCTTTTGATTAATAAGAGAATTAATCCCTTTCCACTGCAGTTTTGTGGAATATCAACTTTAGAAAAGTTGTTTGAAATCTCGAGGGAAAAGGCTGTGACTAATCAATACAAAAAACATGGTTTTTTTCTCTTTTTTTAATATTATGTAGAATGGAAATACCAGTATTTTCATTCCAATATTGGACATTGATCTAATGACACAAAGGCAGCCAGCAGAGAAACATGTCTGTAGTTTCTAAAGGCTCAGATGCAGCTGATGTTATTGCCCATGATGAGTGGTCATTTCTAAGGGACCAGCATTGTTGCCAGAGCTACAGGTGACCTGAGCAGAGGTTCCAGAGAACTGGAACTAAGACAGAATACTGTTACCTGAGCAAACTGCTAATGTACAGAGCCAGACAAAAAGTATATGGGTTAACAAACACAAATGCACTTACGTATTTTCCCTGGCTTTCTTTACAGAGTTGCAGAATCACAGACTGGTTGAAGTTGGAAGGAAGCTCTGGAGATACCCAGGTCCAGCTCCCCTGCACAGGCAGGGACACATTGAGTCAGTTGCCCATGACCTTGCCCAGAGAGTGTTTTAATATCTCCAAGGATAGAGACCACAACTTCTCCAGCCAATCTGTACCAGTTCTTGGGCATCCTCACAGTGATGAGAGTGTTTGCTGATGTTCAGAGGGAACCTCTTGGGTTTCCATTTGTGCCTGCTGCCTTAGGCCCTGTCACTGGGTACCACTGCAAAGGGCCTGTCCTTCATGCTCCTTCCCTTCAGATTATGTGCATGGATGGAATCCCCCTGATTTTTCTCTTCTCCATCCTGAACAGTCCCAGCTCTCTCAGCCTTTCCTCACAGGTGAGATGCTCCAGTCCCTTAATAGTCTTACTGGGCTTTCACTGGACTAAGTCCAGTAAGTATCTCTCTTGTACTGGGGAGCCAGAACTGCATGCTGAAGTGTATATTTCATACTAAATGCAAACTTTTGATCTGAGTATACTTGATAAAATCAGTAGCAGGATTCTTCAAGACAGAGCATTCCTTCAAAGCATTTCCTTTGCTAAGTGTGGATTACAATACAGTAGAGATCAACAGGTTTCCCAGCCTTTGGGTTCCATGGTTTTAATAATGCCATTTGACTAGAAGGAGAGATTTTTGAAATTGTTCATGTGTCTGAGTAAAGTATATAGCTTGATAAATAAATAAAGTTTTGTGTTGTTGTTTTCCTTGATGTGCAAAGTTCACAGATGTTCATTTCAAACAGAAAACTGGCATCATGATTAAAGCACAATGTGAGCTCTTTTATTTGGCTAGAGGTAGAAATGCAGGAGAATGGTATCACTCGATATAAATATTGCAGAATAAGTTAGCTAAGAATTCTTTAGAAGGCTGATGGTACATGTGTATTGGGGATTTTCAAAAGAAATACAAGCTGGAGGAAACATTTGTTGATGCTCTCAGTCTGCTGCCATTATTGCCTCAGTAAAACTCTCACTGGCTGATGAACAAGTGCATAAAGCAATGCTTTTGGAAGTCACAACTGCAGGTGTGTGCTATTGCAAATACTTTGTGGACTGTGAACTTCAAGTAAAAACAAAGTATCTTGTTTTGTAGGAGCAAATTAAGAGAATAATTTTCACTTCCAAAACATTTAGGATGGACCCTCAGACCCCAGTGGTTCCACAAGCAAGAAGAATTATTGAGACAGAAATTGTCAAATGACAAGTTTTGTGTGAGAGGTTGGAGCAGAGCACTGAGTGTCTATTAAGGTGTTCTGAGATATTTTAATATAAAGAAAGAATAATTTTTACAGACTTTTAATTTTTGACCACAGCAGACATATATTTTCCCTAAGATGGAACACTTTCTAGAGATCATAGAATGTGAAGAACATACAGCAAATCAGCTTCATTAGCTAACAAAGGTCTTAAAAGATTTCTTAGAAATTCGTGTTTGTGGATTAATGCCAATGGCAGGGATTACTCCTCATTGCAAGATAAAAAGAAATTTAGGTTAAAGATGTCTAAATGTGTTATGATGTACCTGTGTTTACTTAAACATGATTTAATAACCAGGTATTCATCACCTGGATGGGTCTGTTGAAATATGATTGTGACATTTTGCAGAGCCAAGATAACAGTTTTGCTGGTAATGTAATACCTGCGGTGCTGACTACGTAACTTTTGCAGTCTTTCCTTTGATTGGTAAGATATGGTAACATTGCTGCACAGAAACGCAAGCGTCACCTTACGCTACACAGCTCATCTAATCTGCAGCTAAGGCTCAGACACTCACAGAAGTGCAGGTGGTGCATGTAAGGTGGGAGTGAGTCTGCCTGTATCTTGTGTGTCCCACTGTGTTTCATAGAATCATAGAATCATAGAATAGCTTGGGTTGGAAGAGACCTTAAACATCATCCTGGAAGAGTATCCCTGTTCCTCTTGCATATCACTGGATCACCTCTCTGATGAGTCAGTTCTCCCAGGGTACTCTGTAGAGAAGCTCACGGGCCTGGGCCTTCAAAGGTTTCTCTAACTGACTGCTTACTCAGTCAAGGTATTTAAACACGAAACTTGGCAGTGACACTTCTATTCTGGCTTCCTTCCAGCTTTCTTTTTGAATCCTATCGTATCCACTGGGGTTTCAAATATGAAAATGAAATCTCAAGAGGACTTTTTAATAATTTTGTATTAGCTGTAGCTGGCACTTACTCTGTTGGGCAATCCAGGAGAAACTATTTCTTGTATAATCCATGAATAAAAGTGTCCTTTTAGAAATTGCTGATATTTATGTCTTATTATCTCAGGAATTAGATGCAAGATTTACCTGTAATATCAGAATGACAGTAAATTACTATGGAAATAAGATTGCTGTGGTGTTTCCATACTGTGTCTGGTCACTTCCTCTTTAAGCAGAAATAGAAACATCACATGTGACAACCTCACCGCCTTGGCAGACACTTGCTAAAACTGCTCAAACTCTGAGAGGACACGAAAACTGTCAAAGTATTGTTTGTGTTTGCTCTTAAACTAGAAATTACTTACAATACAGTTCATCCTTAGAAGCAGTTATGTAGTTGGCAACTTGGAATTTATTAAAATCAGACCCTTTTTTAATTCTCTTTTTCTGCTGTTTCAGTCAAGGTTTAGATGGCTCATATTTACTGCTCTCTTTGAGATACAGCATAGAGAGCTTTAACATCCTGCTGCTGGTTTTTCATTAAACCACAAAGCACTAAAGCTATTGGCCTTCTTCCTGATGTTATTTAGCTTCTATGGTTGTTGTGCATTCACCTAGATGATCTTTCCAGATCTCCTCTTTCCATCACAGAATGAAAGTAACCTTTTCTATAATTGTTTTTTCAAGGAAAAGAGGGGCCCATTTCTCAGTGGATAATAAATGGTGGTAATTGTCTGATTCCTCCCATAATGCCTAGCACCCTCTTTTCAGACAAGAAAAAAATTGATAATGCAGGAAAAATAATTAGAAATTAAATTGCTTCTCAGCATTTCTCTTTCAATCAAAACCTCTCTCACCCTCAGTTTTCTACTGGACATATCTAATCTAATCATCAGCTGTCACTAAGTAATTGAATATCCCTGAGTTTGAACTGTTACAGGGACAATGATATATGTCTGTTCCTGTTACTTTTGACTTTAGAAAGAGATGGCTTATGTGTAATTGCCCCAAGTGGTTCAGTGTCCAAGCTCACTTTCCCTGCCAGCTATATGTATGTGTATAAACACACACATCAACGCAGTGAAACCAATGACAGCAGAGCATACTGTAAAGTATAATATATGAATATATGTATATATAATGTATGTAGCATTTTCTATTCCGTTTAGACATACATTCACCTCTTTTGGATAACTCCTTGTGGTGGTTTGACCCTGGCTGGATGAAAGGTGTGCACCAAAGCTGCTCTATCACTCCTCTCCTAAGCTGGACAGGGGAGAAAAAACATAACAAAAGGCTCTTGGTGCAAGACAAGGACAGGGAGCAATCAGTGAGCAATTTCCATCATGGGAAAAAGAGAGCTGACTTGGGAAAAAAATTAATTTAATTTATTATCAAACAAATCAGAGTAGGGTAATGAGAAACAACAGTCCTCATGAGGCTGTTCTTAACTAGTTAGTTCCAGGCAGAAATACATTCAGAACAATGTAGGTTAGAGGTGCTTGTCTCTCCATAAACCTTTATTTTTGATTCAGATACAAAAATAAAATGTGCTGGATTTCTCACTGACACAATTAGAATTTATAGGGTTGAGAAGATATTCTTCCTAGGATCTATTTCTTAGTGCTAAATACATGATGGCATTTAATTGACCTAATGCCCTTAGCCACAGGTTTAATATGCTTCCACATGTAAATTTCATGTGCCAAAGTTCATGCTATTTCAGCTCCTACATCACAAGGACAAAAAATAACATGGTGATTAAAGACACAACCTAGATTTGCAAATTTAAGCATTTCAGTGATAGCATGACAGTATGGGTACAATTTTTGTCCAACAGTATGTCAGAGAGAAGTTCTCCCCTGCACAGTACTATGGTTAGCTAGCAAAATTGAGACAATTTGCTAAGAGGGGAGGAGGAAACTAGCCAGGTATAATATAAATATAGGCTATGGAAGTGTAATATAGGCCAGTATAATATAGGCTATGGAAGAAGACTGCTGTGACACAAGAAAACTTTAGTTCATCTAGTTAGTCTAATCATTGTACTGTAATCACCAGCAATCTGGATCTCCTATTTCCAAACTCTTAACTCCTAATGTTTAAATTCTCTAAGCTACTACAATAAAATCTGGACACAGAGATTTGCAGATAAAGGGGGAAAAAAAAAAGTTTGGCAGATTATTTAAAGACAGACAAATTATAAATTGCTTAATAGAGTCCTGAATCTCTTCTTTGACAGGCATGACATTTTAGGCACCTAGGGACAAGCCAGACCAGTCATTGCATCACTCATGAGCAATGTTATCCTCTGCTGCTGCTGCTCACATTTTATATAATATCTTGGTGACTCACCAGTGAGTTAAACAGATCAGTATCTTCTGCAGTCTGGAACTTAGGCACAAATGTTCCATCTATACTTTATGTGCATAAATCTATTCTTTATGGGATATCTCCCCTGCAGAGATAGGGGATTTTCTATTTTATCAGTTGTTTTTTCATGCATATTTGTTTTAACACCAACATAGTAGACCTAATTTTTTTTTATTTTCACTGCCTGTTTAACTTTGTAGTGTTGCTTTTACCAGATTGTGCTGACAGTGTTTAAACCATTGGTGCTTTCCATTAAATCAGATTTCCATGATGCAGGGCAAGATCCGGGATCAAGAAACCGCCTGATATGCTTTTCAGTATTCCAGTGAAATTATTGAGGTCACTTGCATGCTGAAAGTAATCTAGATGAGTAACAGTAGGAACAAAGTTAAAATTTTACCCATGGCTCAACAAATAGAAAATAGGATAATGCTATTAGGGGATGTACATAGAGTTAATTATATTTACATTGTGAAGTCCAATGAGTCCTTCTATGCATTTATTTTGACGCCTTTCCATCTATGGATTTATTTGTCCAATAAACACATTCACAATGTAACTATTGTGCAATGCCTGAAATAACAAATTTGATCTTTAGATATATTTGCATTGAATGAAACATATTTTAAAAGTCATGTATGCAGACACAGAGAGGAATGGCAAAACAATTTTAAGCATTTTGCGTTGAAGGCAGGAAGGTTATTATGTGCAAGTGTGAAGGTTATTTTGTGCAAGTGTGGCCAATAAGTAAAGTTTATTCCAGGAAATCCCCTGAAAATTAGAAACTGTAAATATCTTTTTGGTCAAGTTATATTTAAAATAGGCATTTTATAAGTTTTTGAAGGATATGATTCCACAAACTTTTTTTGCTCACTAAATTGAGAGTTTTATTTATAAGTACATATAATCACACTGCAGTGTATGCCTTTAGGATTTGGAACAAAATACTGGAGTTGTTATTATTATCTGATTTAGTTCTGTGTCTGTAGCACAGTATACAATGACTTGTTTGAAAAGTTGTTCCAATAAGAAAGAAAAAAAAAATCTTAGAGCAATGAATCTGGCATAGTTTTCAGAGAACTGTAGAGCAACTGTCTTATGGTGCATAGAATTTGGTAAGGAGATGCCTCAACTCTACTTTTATTTATGACTGCAGTCATCACTCAACAGTGATAGAGATTTTTGGGATTTCTTTTTAAACCACTGGGGCACATTCCCTCTCTGTAATTTTTCAGAGTGTGTATTTTATTCCAAGGTGAGCATATCTTAGTGTTGAAAGTCAAGGGATGAATTTGCCCTTAAGGTTTTCTTTTCATCCACAGAGGCAAAAAGGATCAGATATATCCCTTTAAACCAAAATCTGCCCATAATCTGGACATGATGGAAGTAGCATGTGAGAGTAACAAGTTGAAGCCCGTTCCCAGGTTTACTAGGAAAGAAGAATTACAGTAAGTCAAGCCCTGTTACCTGTACTGAAGACAGGCATTTATCAGTTGAAGACAGCATTGAAGACACTGACATTCCCTGCCAGGTGGAAAACAGACTTATTGAAGACAGTGTTAATCCCTGGGCATCAGACTAAGCACCTGTTTATGAATCTGCAAAATACTCCTTGTAGGGAGGCTCGCCTTGCTTGGTAGAATAGATGCATTGTATCAAAGGAATCGGCTTAGTGTTTGCTAAGTATCCACTCTTCAGTGGTGACAGCTTTAATTTATACTAATTCTGAATGTCTTTCCCCAAACTATGGAAGCATCAACTACAAATACGATATGTTCCTTGATCTTACCTAAAACTATAATGTGTAGTACTAACTTCTGTACAAATAAAAATAAAAACTGTGTTGTAAGAAAAAAAAACCCTACCCTGAACTGAATTTCAGTGGCAACTTGGCAATAAGTTCTNCCCTACCCTGAACTACCCTACCCTACCCAAGTGGCAACTTGGCAATAAGTTCTCATGTATTTATTCAAAAGATCATAATATTCATTTGTTATGGAAATTTAATATTACATCTCCAACTGTTTTGATGTTTCTGCTTAAGGCTGAAGTGCAAAGAAGACAAATACAGCTGCTAAAGAATGGAATGACTGATGTATAAGAAAAGAGACATGGTGGAAGGCCTAAAAACATATCTAGCACAGAGTCCAACCTTGACCTTGATGATTTTTAACCATCCTCACCTGAAGATCTCCAGATCTTTTTAATTTTATCTGAATCTTTCAAAAATCCCTTGAATACTGAAGAGTTAACTGAGAAAGTTTAATCAGGGAAAAGATTTATTGCGCTAATGAAGTAGGTTATCAACTGATAACCTAATTGTTTGAAGTATTCATCCACCCGAGCACCATGTAAAAGTTTTGTTCATTCCCACAATTGTTCACTTTTTTCTAATGCTGTCTTAGACACAGTAATGACTCATTTGAAAGAGATCCAAGACAAACATTATTTAAATCATTTGATCTGTTTACTAAGATGTTGAAAGATTAACAAGAGCATTGTTTAATACATCGTTTTTTTTTAGTTGGGGTTGAGTTAGGGAACTTTTGTAGAAGCCTGACTACATAAAAACACTGAAAAATAAATTTTACAGTAGAAGGAGCAAAACCACTAAGGAATGTGGTTTGTACAAAAACTATTTTTCTGGGGAGTTGGCTAAAAGAAAAAATCTGATCACATAAGCTTACTTTTTCCTTAGAGTGAAAACTAAAGAAAAAGCAACTGTAAAAATTAAAAACTGGACTATGTATTCAAGTGATTCTAAGACCAAACATTTCAACTTCATTTCAGGTAAGTTTGTCAAAGAAAAGAAATGGAAATGAAGAGATATATTTGGCAAACCCTCCGAAAACCAGATGTGAGAAGAAACAGTCCCTCAATTTTTACTCAAGAGCACTCACCTACAGCAGATACAGCTCAAATTTATTTCTCTCCTCTGCCTTAGGGAATATAACTTTCCAAGCAGGGTGCCTGAGATGCTAAAGAACTCACTGAGCTGAGTAGGCCACTCTCCATCTTTTACTTTCAGGCTACTCAATTTAGTCTAAAAAATTTACAAGTTATTTTGATCAGTGACTGGAAACTAAGTGTTCTCATTTGCTGTCTCTTTACTGAAATCCCTCGAGTAGCATCCCAGACAGCTCTTTTGATTCTTTTTCTCTCTAACTGAATTAATCTTCAATTACTCCATTCAAGGTGGAACAGTACAAGAATAAGAAATGAATTGGCCATGGCTTTATGGCTCAGTCACTAGTATGTGATAATTTCGTTCAAATGTATCTCAGCTCTAAACACAGAAGGACTTTGGCTCAAGGGCAGTCAGTTTTTATGAGAACCTGGCTTGAGAGATATTCAAAAGAGTAGAGATTCCAGGTCTGTCCTGTTGGAGGCCCTATAACATGAAAGAGGCAGATTCATACTCCTTTTGGCAGAACAAAAGCATGAAGCAGAATTTCTCATAGGCATTCAAATGACTCAACAATCAGAGAGAGCGGGGAAGCCCTACACACTCCACATTGGTCACAGAAATGTAATCTTGAAAAAAGGAAACTGTATAGATACTGACCATGCAAACAAATTGAGGAGGCCAGCCAAGACAACTCACATTTTTCAAGGAATAGTCTGCTTGCAATACAGACTTGAAATTAACATATCTTCTTTCAGTCTATATTTTTCTCAAGATTTACATACCTGTCTTGTTCTAAATTCTTCTTCTCAAGGTCAATAATTTATTTTTCTAAACATCTGAGAAATTACCATTTCACACTCAAATGGGTATTTTGAAAATAAAATGTCTCATTAAAGACATCTTAATGATATAGGCACTCCCAGCCAAGGGATATGGACCCAAAGGGAAACTTCCATAACTGTCAGGAGATTTTTGAGTGAGATCATATCCATTTCAGGGTAAAAAAATTGATAAAAATAAATACATTTTAAAGTGATTTTGTAATCAATATTCATTAAGTCTCCTATAGTATGAATACCTTGAACATTTGTCTTTAGTATAAATGTACACAGATTCTTACAGACACTTACAATTTATTTAATTCAAAATATCTAGAGATAGAAGAGAAATAAATCAAGGGGAAAAAAAAAGGCATATACCAGCAAAGTGATAAAGGGAGAAAATAAGCCCTCAACAGTACATAATTAAAGACACTTCACTCAGAAAAAACCCAGATGTCTTTAGTGTTTCTGTGTATTATCCCTAATGCTGGGTAACAATATACTTTTTACAAAACTAATCCATGAAAACTGCTATTAGTGTCTATTAATCTGAACCTGGACAGCTAGACCTCATTCCCTACAGATTTGCCCCAGAATAAAAGTAATTGCATTAACTTCCTGCAGTAGCATCCTGATACCTATTTTAGGCTCCATTGTTTATTTCTACCTATCCTTGCAGTGAATCAATATTTAATTTTCAATTCCTCCCACAAAGAAAAAAAAAGAACTGGAATATGCTTTATCAGAAAATGTCATTCCCCCCAAAAAAATCAGGTATACTTCATATAACAGAATACTAGAAAATTACAATATTTCCAGGTTGTCAGAGGTAGACTATAGTTGCAAGATAATTTCCGACTGGATTCTTGATTTGATTTTTTTCCCAAAGGGTTCACAACTTTCTTGTTATTTAAAACATACAAAGAAGACAGATTTTATAAATCTGTCCGTAGACAGAAGTATCAATATGGTGCAGAGGGAAGATGGATTTTCTCTCTGGCATGCAATCTTCTGTGATTTATTTTAAATAAACAGGAAAAAGGCCATTTCCATATCTATGTTAACACATTTCTGTATTTTAGCTTTTTTATTCCTTGAGCACCTATACCTGAAAACAAAAATATTAGATTCAGTGAAAGGCCACACAGTCTAAACCACAGTTTTTCTACTTAAAACTGAGCCACATCTTATTTACAAATTGATTCTATGTCATAAAATAATGTCAGTTTAAGGAAATGATAGGTGTATCAGTCAGGGCTTGTCTGTCTCTCTCTCTCACATTAAAAGTAGGGTAACCAGAACATCTCTCACTGTGTTACATTCGTTCATACATGCCTCCAACAACTGAGTGATTTTTCCTCTGACTGTTTGTGACACTATATTAATTCCATCAAATAGTGCCTCCATGTCCAAAGCCACTTGTTCTGATTTTCTGAAAATTTAGGACAGGAAGAGAGACTGTAAACAGCTGACTCTAAGTTGAAATGTCATTTTGGCATATACAGCCTAAAAGACCCTGTTTAAAGAAATTATATTACAGGAAAACAAGCTCTCTAGGCCAGAAATAAGAACAGGAAACTGTTATTTCCACATGTACTTAATGTAGCACATCCTTCATGATGTGATGGAATACTATAAACATAGGGATTTGGTTTTGTTTGTGGGGAGTGTGGAGCCCAGCTCATCAGAGCTCTAACACCAATAAAATTGCTTGCTCTTAGTTGGGGATTTCAGGCTGAAATTACTCATGTTCTTTGAAAAAAAAAAATTTAAAAAATGTAAAGGACAGTATCTCTTTTCCCTAGACTTTCAGCAAAATACCCTGAGAAACTTATCTGTTGTCAAAAGCAGAGCTTGAACACAATAAGCTTCCCTCTTTCTTTGTTTGTAACTTTAGCTTGCACTGCTGGAACAGTAACTTTCTCTCCCTTCCAAGGCAATCACAAGGGCAGATTAATTATTCTAGCTCCGGGCTTCAGATTTTTAACATTCAATAGTGCTGCATAATTAATGCAGGTGGTATTTACACATCATTAGATTTTATAAAGGTTTTACCTTTCTCCTGAAGCTACCATCCAGCTTATTTGTATGAATTATACCCCTTGCTCCCCCTTCTTTGGTTCTGGGTTTCCTTATTCTGTTTAGCCTTGTAAAACCATTCTCTGCAGAGCACTTAGCATCATTTATTAACTCACACTTTTTCTTTCTCCCCCACTCAGAGTTTAACTTTTAGAACTCTTATTCTAAGAGTTAGAGGCCTGGGGGCCTCCTCACACCTTCCTTTCTTCTATTTTCATACTCCAGCCTTCCCCCATCTCCCTCCCCCCATATTTTTCCAGAGAAACTTTGAGTCACAGAATCTGCTGTGACCTCAAGTGATCCCCTGGTCCATATCCTACCCTCTTGTTAAAAAAGATCCAAACAGCTCAGATAAATGCTTTTGTCAAACATTGAACTGTCAGAGTCAAAATGGGTAAGGCTGCAAGCATCCAGGACAGAAAAAAGGATATTTCAGTGAAGATGTTTTGAGCTGAAGAAAGCTTACACAGGCATTCTCTGTACTTGACAGGGTCTGCAGAAACAAACTGATTATACTCATCCTTTTGCTAGGATTTGTTCCAGGTATCCTGGATGTTGGTAGGAACTAGTGGTAGAAAAAATTAATCTAAATATGTCAAAATTCTTCTCAGGGACTGGATGCACTGGTGAAGAACACTTCTTTTTAACAAAAGAACAATAAAATTGTCTATGTCCCAGAAGATGCCTAGAAGGAACTGCTCCTTTCCCACATTGTTTGGCCTTCTGATGGACAGGATATTTTCTCAGTCCACCTCAGCAACTCTGTGACCCCTCTTGAGACATTATTCTTTTTCTATTTTCTAACAAGGATAAGCTGAAGGTCTTCATCATCAAGGCCCTTTGCAGATATCTCCACTTTACCTATGAAGCCTTCACTCATTGCTGAAATGTCAGATCTCACTTCCAGTCAGTTTGAGAAGTCAGTTTCACTAATATTCGGCTTTTAAAAAAAAAAATCAAACTAACAAAACCCCTACAAACTTTGATCTTTTTATCCAAACTCATACCTCAGATTTACTTCTCATCATATCAGCAAAGCTGTTTATTATTCTTTTTTTGATACAGTGACTGCAAGCTTGACAATACTTAAACTGCTGCCCTTGACTTTGAGAACAAAGCTTGTATCCTGATTTAGCTCCTCTTTTTTAGTGCCCGGTTCATCTGTTGCCCTGACCTTATACATACTTAGAAAACTGTTGAAAGCAGGGACTGTACCTTTTTGTTCTACAGTGTCTAGGAATAATAAAAGTCATGATCCATGACTACTTCTGGTTTAGCAAGCTCTCATAGAGTCTAGATAAAAATCTAGCTGTAGATCCACCTATTTATATCTATCTAGGTATCTGTTTATATGCATCTATTACGTATCTAATGAATCCATGTTAACATTAATATCAATACTTAAAATTATTAGGAAATACAGGGAAGGTGACAGGGCTTTCAAATTCCACAGAAAATCTGAGTCTGAGCTGAGGTCATTTAATCAGTAATTCTGATCAGGATTAATATTGAAGAAAAACGCAGATGACTCAGCTTCTTAATATCTCAACTAGAGCAATGAAAATACAAGTTATAAAGAAAAATTACAGGCTCATCTTGATTTATTTGATAATTCTAAGTCTATATTCATACCACAAATGCCAGAGGGTAGAAACTTCTGCAGCAGAAACTTAACTGATTTCTTTTACTTAGCACGTCACTGACTAACTGAAAACTTTTAAATCTACACTTCACAGAGTTTCCAGTACTTTTGCAGTGCTGCTTGCGAGAGTTCCAAAATGCTCAAAGGGATCTACAGAACTGGACATCTTTCCTAGTCTTAGAGGTGTTGTAGGTAGTCTAATAAAACCACTTCTGGGAAATACAGATGGACTGGAAGCATAGTCTTCAGGTGGAAAGCTAGCCTACCAAAGGAAACCTAATTAGTCCTGACCCAGCTTAGTCAGAGACATAAAGCTCTTTGAGAAAATGACGTAATATCTTATTTTGAGTATTGACTCACAAGTCCAGAAATAGAAAAATTATTCATTGTCTCCAAAAGGAAAAGGAGACCATTGTGACTGACCTGTGTCTTCAAAGAAAAAAAAGGTATGTAAGTTGGTAAATTGTTGTACAACACTTAACCTAAGATAGAAAAAGGAATCATGCCCTAGGAAATACCATGAAGTCACAGTTCATCTCAGGCAATAACCTGAAGGGGTAATTGATCACAGAATCACAGAATGGGTCATGTTGAAAGGGACCGCAGTGGGACATCTGGTCCCACCTCCCTGCTCAAGCAGGGTCATCTTACAGTACACAGCACAGGACTGTGTCCAGACAGTTCTGGAGTATCTCCAGTGAGGGAGACTCCACAGCCTCTGTGGGCAGATCCTGGAAGTGCAGCCCAGTTCCAAGCAATGATTGGGTGTGACAGACACTGGATCCATATAGAGCGTTCTTTTTCATGGATCAGCACAGGTATTGTACACTACATATTTTGTTTAAAATATTGTGAGGACAGGAAGCTGAGAAGAAGACTGAGAATTTATACATAGGTCCTAGCCTCTGAGCCACACTGTATGGCCTTTTGGTCTGGAATGACCCAGTTTGCAAAGATGTGTTGTGGAGGGGCTGTTTGTTGCTTTTTTTCTCCAGGATGTTCTTTAATTTGTCTCATATAGTGGTTGCAACCCTTTCCCTGCTTGAAAGAGTTATTATGTACCAGACTGGTATTTTGTGCCCCAATAAAATCTGGCTTAGGAGGTTGAAAGCCTTTGGGTTCTTTTGATAGTTTCACTAACAAGAAATGTCTATGGAGGCTTTTCCCCCTCTTAGTTCTGGTTAATTTAAGACCTTCCACAAAGATACTGTCTATATTCTTGTCTTTTTTTCAAATGTATCTCATGTACAAAACATTCATTTGTTACATATGGCTGGCTTGTATCTTCAATGTGAAGGACAAATCACTACTGCAGTCACTGAAAAGTTCAGCCTAAAATAAAAAATCAATCATATACGATTAGTTTAAAATATTAATGTGTAATAACGAAAGTTTTGTATTGAGCTAAAAATATCTTTGATTCTTAAATGAAGGAGAAGGAAAAAATCAATGGAAATTAAATATTGATTTAACAAAAATAGACAGTTAATCCTTTATGTACAATTTCCTATTCATAGATCCACTGTCATTTTACAAGCAAAGTAATTAACACAAAACATGATTTTACAGATGAATTTCTCCTCTTGAACCTTGTAAGGAGGACTCAGGATGGCACCAAAAACAGCTCTCCATCCAGAGCCTGGTCTCACACATGTACTGTTGGCAGGGCAGAGGAACACTCTGCGCCTGTGTCCCTCCTGGGTGCAGCTGAGCATCAGAACTAATCAGTCTTCCCTGCAGTCTGTCCTACAAAGTTGGACACTGGCATGGCTGAAGTATTGGCAGACTTTGTGACAAGCTTTGTTGCAGGGTTGGAGAAAGCCAGCTGAAGCTGGTGACTTCTTTAATCACCCCATCAAAATTCAGTGGAAGTCATTTGCCTGAGCCCTGAAACACTGAAATGAGATGATTTGGCTGGCATCCCATTACAGATCATTTCAGGAGCTAAGAAGAAAATTATGGTCTCCTCACTTGCAGACTTACATTCTGCAGTGTAAGATATTCTCTATAAAGTGAATTCTTCTTTCATTAGACTCAGCTGAGAAAATCCACACACCCCAGCTTCCATCAATTAAGCAAATGGAAGCAGTAGATTTAGCCTAGTTCCCCATTCAGGACTGCAGAGCAATTGTTGAAAAAAAAATCATCCCTCAAGCTTGAAAAACCTTACCTCATAAAAAATTAGAAAAGTAAAGAAGAGAAAGAGGGAAAGTTAAGAAAGGCTTTAGAGACATTTGAAGGTAAATCTCTGCTATAGTTGCAGAGTCACCATGCTCTCAGGCAAACTAAATAACCTGCTGGAAGAAACTTACAGGAGGTCCAGAAGTCCTTTGTGATAAATTCTGTCACCTAATTGAAGACAGATCTGGGATGGTTTTCTTGTCTCTGAAGGAATTCAGCCCAATGTGTTTATTGTTACATTTTCTCTGCCTGAGAGGGCTGATCCTCAAGATGAAGATTGGTACTATAAGTACTACATATATTTATTAGTACTGTAAGGGGTATTATTTAGAGGTATTCCCCCGTTCCCCCTTTGGAGCAGAGAATAACATGTCAAGTGGCAGGAGTGCAGGTTTCTAGGTGAAGTATACCTATATCCACTTACAATGTGCATTTCTTAATTTCATGATTTTAATATCATGTATGTTGAACTCTGTCCAGATTATTTTTGTACAAAACCCCAAGTTTTTTTTAGGAGACTGACAATGTGTGTAACACAACTGTACTGTTCTTCGCTGTGTCTGAATTAGTTTGGAGGAACGTCTTTTTTTCTCAAGGATACCACAAATTGATGCATCTTTCTGTTTTTCTATTTCCCAATTTGGATGTTCTGTCAGATGATATGTGTGCTGATGTGTGGAGCTTTTAGGAGCTCTTTTCAAGATAATCAGAAGAGGTTTCAGGACAGGATTCTAAAGCAGAAAAACAACTGTATTATTCTGGCACACAGGCCCGGTTTTTTGTCTCAGTATTAATTGATTGGTCTTTCAGATTTAATAAAGAATTTTATAATCCATTTTACCAAATTATTTAAACGGTCTTTTCAGTTTCAGTAGAATTTTTAGTTTTACACTCCATTCATTTGATCATTTCAGCAGAGTACAAAATTGTGCCTTCAGGCAGAGCCTGTTGTGAGAAGCTGCGTGGAGATGCACTGCCTCATGGGGCTGGAAAAGATGCTTCCTTCGTTACTGAGTTATCTCTCAAAGCAGCCTGGTTGCACTATAGGAAAATAATTGATACTCACTTTTAGATGGCTGCAGTGTATTCTCATTTCACTGCTAAGCCAATTCACTTGGAATTGAGAAGTAGAGATAGAGGTTTTCTTCTGACCCTTGACCGGCATGTTTCCCACAGGATGGCAATCAAATGTGCCTTCCCAAGAACATGGGTTTCTGCTCCGTTTGGCTCTGATATGATCTCTGCTAGGTCTTTACTTGCAGAAGTATCACTGAGTCCTCACGGATGCCTACAAAATAAACTGTCACTGGTTTTCCAGATCTTAAACAGAGAGTTAATTTACTTTGGGCTTTGCTTGAACAAGTCAGAGTAGCTGCTCTTTCGGTTTTCAGGTTTAAAAAAACTCATTAAGGCTATGTAATGATTCCTGAAAAAGTCTTCCTCAGACAAGATCATATTATTTTCAGGTCTGTGAATTACCCAGTATTGGGCCCTGCATCTTGCTATTAGAAAAGAGAACTAGAAAGCCTACCTTTGATCATGGTCAAGATCAACCAGCAACTGCCTTTCCTCAGCCTTCCAGGTGTCTTCCTTTTCAGCACTTTAAATCAAAAATGCCCTTTTGCCTTCCCTCTCACCTTCCCTCTTCCCACTTTCCTGTTCTGTCTTCTTCCACTGTCTGTGATCCCTGTATCAAATAAAGACATTTTTATATAAGAACCAACCATTTCAGTGTAACAACAACAACAACAACAATTCTCATTAGCATCTGAACATTTATGTTTTGGCAGTGAATAGAGATGTTTGACAAGGCCATCCAGTAAGTTTCCTATGTTTGATAGATTTCCTGAGGACAACTTATTGCCAAATCAGAACAGTGGTCTTTAAATGATTCAACATTGTTATTCACTGAGGTAGAATTTATCCTGTGGCCCTACAAAGGTCACCTTGAAATTCAGAGAAGCGGTTGCATGGCCAGTTGAAATTGGCAATTAGAAAATTAACTTTGCCGTCAAGATACCAGACTGAATTAGCATGTTATTGAAGATCCATTTAAGATTACATTTACTACCCTGAGAAATGATTTGTCGTTTCCATTGCTAACTATCACAGAGAGATTATTCCTAACACAGCAAAAGTCTTTCTGCTCCTCACCAGCAGCATCAGCTGTGACAATCCTGTTTCCACCGAGACTTTACCTCAAAGATACCTCATATTCAGAGCTTTCTTAAGTTCCTGAATCAGGTACCAAATCTTACCCATTGATCTTGCTCAGTAATATAATTGCAGCTTTATGGATTTTGATGGAGCTACATGAGTAAAATGTTCCAACCTTGTTAAAGGTTTTTGAAGTCCGGTCCAGTTGGACTGTATGAACTTCCCTTAGGTACAACTGAAAGAAATGCTTCCTAAGGGGTGCAATGTTAAAATCCTATCTGTTTCTATTTTAATTACCTGACAAAGTCAGGGATTATAAAGTTTCACTTAATTAGCAGATAGATAACTGCTGAAGGAATTATTTGCATTATATTGATATTTCTAGGGAAAGAGAGACTTTCTGAAATGCATGGAAACTCTGATGCTACCATATCTGAAAAGAAACTGGGAGAATTTTCATCAGCTTCAGTGGAACAAGCAGGATATCATTATAAACATATAGGTACTTTCTGCAGATCTTTTAGTTTAGTGTGACAGAAGATTACATTTAAATTCCAGTCTGTTTTCTCTTTTGTTATAATTATCTCACAACATATACTGTAGTTCTATGTTCCTAAATGTACTTTTCATGAATTCTCTGTATTTATTGAAAATGCATATTATCCAAGCATATACACATACTAACCAACATTTGCACATAACACATGGTGGGACTGAGATTTCTGTTTACTTAGTTCCTTTTCTGGCTTGTGCATGTTGCAAAAAGGAAAATTTTCAAAAACAGCTACTTGGCTTAGGAATTAAATTCCATTTTCAAACAACGTTTGTGCACTTAAGGACACTTAGGCTCAGTGACCTCAAAGTCCATTTGGAAAGCTGATTTGAAAATCACAGATAAAGCAAATTATTTCAGCACAAACTGAGATTCAGGCAGGCAGAAAAAAAAGTATAAAGAGATGACTGAGAACATTACAGCACATAAAAGAAAACATATAAACTGAAAATTAGGTATAACAAGCATCTCATACAATTTGAGAAACTAAATGCAGGGTAGCTGAAAAGAGGAGAAAAGGCTGTGTTGCTGCTACTGGTTGAAACTGTCACTGGGGTTTTATTTTGTTGGGGTTTTTTTCTTGAATCCTAATTTTCTCTTCACCCTAACAAAATTAACTTGCATATACTGGTTCAGACATTTGTTCCATAGCTGCAGACCTGGCTAGTGGCCCTCTTTAGAAATGTAGTACCTACATTTCCCTCACTTGCTAGGCCTATGCACAGAAGTGGATGTTTTTGAAGACCCATTTCAAAGGAGAGGCTGGACTAGATGACCTCCAGAGGTTCCTTCAAACCAAAGTTAACATGGGGTATTCTGAATGCTCCATCTCCCATAATGTACCTTAATTTCACCTGAATCTTTGGGTGGAAAGGATAATGCACTGTGTATCTGCAGCTGTTGTGTGTATCTGCAGCTCCAGTGAAGTTGTGATCATTTGAAATTCATTGATTCCATTTAACACAATTAAGAGAATAGTAAGAGATTATGCACACCATGCTGGAGGTGTTTAAACCAGGGAATTTACGTTCTCTTTCAGGAAAAAAATGAACAAAAAGTAAGGACCTTGAAGGAAATAACTTGACAGGATGATGAATAATATCTGTCTCGTACATCAGGTGAGGGGAAAGGAAAGCAGCACCTCTGTCGCTCAGAACTGGAGGGACAGGAAAAGGAAATGGCGCATTCTCTCTCCAGAAACACCCTGTACTTCTGAAATGTGCGGTACTGTCTGTAAACTCTGTTATGTTGGTTTTGGTTGGTGTAGTATGGTACTTGCTAGTAAAGGTTAATAAAGCCAAAAAGTTAGTGTGTGTGAATTGATGAAAGAGAAATGACAACAATTTCCAGGTAAAAAGTACAGGAAATCAATTGGTCATGCATGTCAGCATGAAATTAGACAACTGTATGCAGAATCAGAGCCACCTCTGTCCTATTTCCATGAAAGTGTTACCAGATATTACACCAGGGATCGGCATAGTTGCAAGTTTCCTAAACTAGTCCAGAAAAATAGTTTTACTTGAGTAATATCCATTTGTGCAATTCAGCTCGTACTTTGTGCACCTGAAAGCTCTTAGGTCTTAAATTTAAAATGAACTCTGTAAAAACAAGGAAGAAGGCTGGAGTTTGTGGATTTTTCTTCCCCTGGTTAATGTGAAAAAACATTTATGTCTTGAAGGCCCACTATTCTACAGGTATTACACAGCCTGTTTGTCTTCCATTTAACCCAGAGTTCTGGTGACCCATAACCAAGCCACGTAACACAGAGAACGCACGCCAGATTTCACCCTGTTTGAATGAGGATACTTAGTGCCTCTTAACACTTTCACAGAAAATCAGGTGAGTTCCATGTTGCTGGTGTTGGCTTTCCTATACTTAACTGGTGATGACTATTCAGTGGTAGCACATCACTTTACTCCCCACCCCCCTTTCTCAAACCATCATCTCCCTTTTATTTTAATCAGAATACTGTTCAGTATAATTGATTTTATCCCTTTAATATCTTAATTTTTCTATAATATCTGTAGAGGAAGGCAGCTATAAAGGCTGATTGTTTCTCAGTTAGCATAGCCTGTAAATTAGTGGGGAGAGAAGAACCCTTCCTATCTTTGTGGGTTTGGCAGAAACAGGAAATTTTCATTTAAAAAGAAAATATACTTCAAATAAAAAAACTGAACTATTTTAAGAGTTATTAACTATGTTTACATCCCTGTCAGTCTTATTTCAAGTGATAAAAATTATTTCTGTTCCAAAATCCAGAAGGAGAATAATTCAGGCATAAGCCTGTATGGATGCTGGATTTCCCATGTTTGTGTAGATGTTTGTACTGATGTTTTCCCTGGAGGTTAGTCTGCAGTTTTGGGGCTGCCTGTGTGCTTCCCCCTTGGCTGACAAAAAGGAGGGAACCACACTGGTAGGAGGACATGGCCTGACAGCGACACATAAAGGGCATACACGAGTGGGGTGGCAGTGCTTGTGATCCATGGGCCCAGGCAGAGTGGGGCTAACTGGTGACTTGGGCGGTTGAGGGGAGGGGAAGGGAGGGGAGGAGGTGTTCCTGGGGATTAGTTACTGGGGCTGGGAAACACATTGTTTATTAATGCTCTGTAAGTGTCTGGTATCATCATTTATTTGTTGGATTGCCAATATTGACCCTGAATATATAGTACACTGATTGTTCTGGATATATAGCACACTGATTGTCAGTTAATTATGTGTCATTAATAAGTCAATAAATAACTTTGAATGAGTTGAATTAAGCCACATGAACTGAGATGTTTTTCTCCCTGCAGCAAAAGCGATTGGAAGAGCTGCTTTGCTTAGACAATAACTAGAGAGGGAACTCAGGAGCAGTGTGTCACAAGCAGAATGCCTCTGGCTCTGCTCTGGCATGCTGCAGGAGCCAGATCATGCACTACCCCCAGGATAGGAGCAGCCCAGGTTCTGCAGGAACACGGCTTCTCAAAAACTGCCAAATTGTCCTTTTCCTCCATTTGCTTCTGACTCCTCTTGCATGAGGAGCTGAGATGTGTGCATATTTCCTATTTCACTTTGCTGAACTGATATGGATCACTCCAAGCCTGTTTATAGTGGAGATGCTAATCCCCATCCAGAAGTGGTTTTGATGAGTAATTTGGAGACGGGAAGATTTCAGTAGCCAGTTTGAATTTTATTAGCTTACCACACCTGAATTTTGAGATGCTTTTGGTGTGTAGGTCATAGGAAATAGCATAAGCCATAACCTAACAACAGCTGCTGTTCAACCAAGGTTTGGGTTTCAGGTCAGTCTGAGTCCTTTAAAGACTCTCTAGTCTATAAAGATTTTTGATCCTAGCAGAGGATTTTCAGCTTGTAAGGACATCACATACCAGCTTTTACTTCGATCACAGGTAAACCAAGAACTCATTGCTCGATATTAAACCTATAGTCTTTTATCCAGCTTGAAAGGAACCTGTAGGTTGTGGCATGCCAGCAGTCCTATAAATCATGGCTGTTCTTTTCTAAACCCAACTCTTATTTAACCATACTTTGAACCCTTGCCTCTGTGAGAAATAGTGTAAAATCTTAACAGTCTGGTATTTTGATTCCAAGAAAAAAAATCCATGTTGACTACCCTTGGTCCCCCAGTTATACAGCAAATCCACAGCATCCTATACAGTAATTCCTGCATTACATGTAAAGACAGTCAAAAAACTAAAGAACATACTTTTAAAGTCTCAAATGGAAAGTTCAAAGATTAGAAGAAATAATTAGTCCTTTCTTAGGTCTCCCTGCTCTTAAAGTG
The DNA here is from genome assembly GCA_013399875.1 of Gymnorhina tibicen. Lineage (NCBI taxonomy): Eukaryota > Metazoa > Chordata > Aves > Passeriformes > Artamidae > Gymnorhina > Gymnorhina tibicen. The sequence goes on from VXAZ01000546.1 coordinate 313,448, forward strand.
AACAATGGTTAGGAAATCTGCCTTTAAAAAAGATGGTGTAGTTTACTTCTGCGTTCACCAACATGTGGCCTTCTGTTCCTCAGAGGCAGTTCAGGGTCTTTCAGCCTGATCAGGTCTGTCTCCCCATGAATGTGAGATGTTCTTGCCATTATCTTCATTGATTCAGTCCCTAAAATGGTGTCAATAAACTGAATATTAAAGTAAAGGGTATTCACAGTTTCAAATAAAATAAACCAATGCCACTAAACTACAGAAGGGTCGATCTTGTTGATAAAGACTTGGTTTTGAAGCATGCTGTTTCAATTTCTTATGGTACTACAAATTACTGTCGTGAATATTTGACTGATCACTGATCAGTAAAGGTTTATCACTAAATATTGACACAAAATTGTATCTGTATCAGTAACATATTATTCTTTTTTTTCCCCTTTAAAATAAAATCAGTCACTTCTTCAGAGACTGGAAAGGAAATTATACTAATTTCGAAACTGAATGGGGAATAATAGCAAAGAATAGTTTGCCAGACATCTAAAGAACATCAGCTAATTGCTGGGGATGCTGTGAAGGTATAGAATATTTGCCAATTTTCCAATAGCAGGATGAACAACGCAAGAGAATATTTAAAGTCAAATTTTCAACTTCCGGACAATACCTTTGGGCTAGCAATGTTTTAATAGTTTGCCTTGTTTGTGTTCCTGCTTGGTCCATATTCATTTCCAGTTCCTTCATTTCCCTCTGTGAAATCACCCTGAAAAATATCTCCACTGAAAGACATGTATCAGGCTCAATAGCTTCCACTGAAGAATTAGTACATGTTAAAATTTTAGACTGCCTCAAGCCCAGCAGTTTGATTTGCATACCCTTCTTCATAAAGTAAAAAAAAGGCTATTAACCTCCACCCACATCAAGAGTAATGAACAGTTTTAGCATAAATTTTAATTATAGAAAATCCCATTTCTTTTGAAGATCTGTGTTGCAATAATTTTAGCAATGATGTTTGAAAATGTTTCTTTCTTCCAGTATAGGTTTCCTGCCAATATTTCTTGTAAATTGAGACATTTTATATACTGGAAATGATGGATATAAACTATATACTTTTACAGCTGTTCTCAACAATGTGTCAGGGGAAAAATGCAAGCATGACAAAAAAATGTAAACTTCAAAAAGTAAGAATGGTCAGAGGTATTTAAATATGATTCAGTACATAAGGACAAAAATATTTCATTTTAGAATAAATTGACCTTTCATATTAAGATTGTCCTTATTTCAAAATCGCCATTAAAATACTGTAAGAATTGGCTATTGCTTTCAATTTATTCATCACTGCTTAAAGTCAGAACTTCTAGACACAACCAATATTAATTACGTAGGAAAGAAATCTGTAGGAGATTCAAGGGACTGTGACTTTCTCCTCCACAAAGAGGAGCTGTGAGGTCATTAGCAGTCTCAGTGTACAGAATACTTTTACATCTGTGTGTGCTCAGAGAATAGGACATGTCACATAGGGACATCAGGAGCTGCCAAACAAAGTGAAGACAAAGACATTTCAGTGAGCACTCGTGTCTGGAAATTGGCCTTTTCCTTGCTGAATGCAGCTTTTAAAGATGCATGCAGTCATATTTGATGGAATGGTGGTCAGCAATGACCTTGTGCCTTAAATTCAACTGTTCTCAAAAATTCATGGTGTGACCAAGGAGGTGTGAACTTAAATAGGGTGACACCTAAAGTAAAAATTATCCCTCATAGCACAGATAAACAGATTGTGTTGCTTTCATCAGATCAGAGGCAAAATTACACAGGAGTCTCAATAGCAGCAAAGCATTGCATTTGAGGCCTGTTATTCACCTGTACCCAGGTGAAGCTCAGTAACACTTTGGTAAGCTAGAGATAGAAAGACTGAGTGCTGCCCTTGGAAAATGACAGCATCTTGGAAGTTTAAACCAAGCAATATAGCAGGCAAGGTGACAACTTTAACAGTCTCCTGCTTTTGTCAATTCTTACTGAAAAAGCAAGGTAAAATCTTAGCCATAACCTTCAGCTTGATGGAAAGCAGGAAAAGTTACTCTGGGTACAGAGAAAGGGAAAACTGTTGATTTACCAAACAAATACTGAAACATCTTCCCCTGTCTTTCAGCATATATTATATCCTGTGCACCTACATATTCTGTTCTCAGTGGGGTTGTTAGTGGAAGAATCACAAGGTAAAAATCAGTAATTTTTTATGCTTGATATCTCATTTTTATGATTCTTCTCCTGTATCCAAACATTTCAGCCATTCTTGTTTTTGTGGATAAAGATTTCAAGAGTGATAGTAACTCACAGTGGGATGGATTTTTTTCCCCTTCACTGAAAAATCAAAACAAACACAGTGTGATCCCAGCGTTTTCTTCTTTATTGTTCTGGGAGACAGCCAAATGTTACCTGCAGATACTATTCATCAGATTCATATATCGTGTTCAAAAGGGGAAAAAAATCTCTGTGTCCTTAGTAATACATTTTAAAATACCAGGATAAACAACATCTTAAAAGATCTATTAAATAATTTCTACCACCAGGAGAGAGCAAAGCCCAGTTAACTGTCCTTTGTCACAGAAAGCTGTTCTGTCTGTTCTGTTTGGTCGATGGTTACTATGGGGAACAAACTAGGCAAAATGCTGGTCCAAGTGCTCCAAAAGCAGTTTTATAATCATATCTCTAGCAGAAATGTTATGTTACTTTCAGATGCAAGTTTCTCACAGATGAAGGCTAAATTCAAATAAGGGCAGAGGACTTCTGTGTATTGCAGGCACTGGAATCTAAAACTAAAGACTTTTACTCCATTCCCCCACTGTCTTCAAAAACCCTCTTTTATCTTTTCTCCATTTCCTGCAGCTGCTACTTATGCTACTTATGCCCACACTCATGGCTAGGAATGAGGCGTTACATTAGGTGAGTCAATGAGTCAAAGCAGTGCTGCATTCTCTCTCTTTAGGAAGAAATCCTACTCCTTAGACAGAAGAGTTAATAGGTGAAAAGCAATTTGTTGCCACAGCTGCTGATGTGCTGTGCCTTTGGCAGCCTCAAGGGATTCAGGGGTTTACATAATTCATATGTACACCCCTAAACACAATCTGGTTAGGACACACCAACCCCATGCTCTCCTGTTTTTAACAGCACAGAAGTAGCAGCATTTTGGGCAACAAGCAATGCTTGGAGAGGCTCCATCAGAGGCTAAGGTTCTCAGACTCAGTGGTCCCTATATAGAAGTCCATATACATCAGATGCTTTCATTTCCACTTCTGTCAAAGGAGTTGGAGAGGACTTGAGCTGGCCTGTCTCTAGGTGCCTACTTTAGGGTGAATTTCACTCTTGTACATTTCCTGAGCTTTTGGGAGCAGATCTGACTGCATGGGAGGTTTGACACCTTGGGCACCAAAAAAATAAAGAAGACCATAGGAGTCTCAAGGTTACAGCATTTGCTCGGGAAGATGAAGCTCCCACTCCTCTGACTTTTCTGGTTTTGTAGCAAGCACTGTTCAGTGTGAGAAACAGGGCTCCCTGCACTTAGATGCTCTCAGATGAAAGAAGCCAGGCTCCTTTTTTTGTTTTTTTCATGCCAGTTTTCTGTGCTATTGTGTCTCATCACTTTCTAGGTAGTTATTAACTGATATGACTAGGACTCGTCTTACAGAGGTCTTTTATTCTGCATTTCTTCCCTGGAACAGATTTATAAGCAATCAAATGTCTCCTATCTGGTAAAAATAAACTGCTTTTCACTATAAGTGAAAGTTACAGACATTCTTGAACAGCTCATGGTTCCCAAATCAATTCATTTCATTACTGGAACAGCCTCTGAGAAACCTCTGTCTCCTGCAGACAGAACTGTAACTTCATAGTGGTAACTCCACTGTGAAAATAGAGTTTGACGGAGTGAAAACGTTGAATTCAGTCTTTGTTTCAGACCACAAGGATCCTATTTCATGCATTAAGTGCCAAGGAGCTCAATTATTTATTGCTTTATAGTTGAAACTGGAAAATTTCCCAGATTACTTATCTATCCTCAAATACTTGAACAAATGAGGAAACCAGGGGAAATTTATTAGAATGAGTAAATAACCAGTGAATGGAGAGTTCTTTCTCAAAAATTTGTAGTCAATATCCTTGATCATTCTGATTCCTTGGCTGGTTCATACAGTATATAATACTCTTGTTTCAGCTAGAAGTACTGCAAGGATACTTCTCTGTTTGCTATTGTGTAGCTCACTGTGGTACTGTTAATTTGGACTGAGAAAGTAGAGGGAACAGAAAACCAGAGAGGCTGAGGAAAAAGAAGTTTTCAGTTACTACTGTTAATTTAACATTTACTAGCTTTAGAGGAGTGAATAAAAATTCAGTCTGTATTATAGCTTAATCTGATCTACCCTTGAAAAATGGAACAGTTTTTCAGTCATTATCTATTTTTGCATCAAGATAAGTGTACTTTATTTTTTCTTTGCCGAGAGTGTTGATAAAAAAGAAAAGCTTCTCTGCAGAAACAGTGGCACTAATGTACATTAAGGAAATGATCTTTAAAAACACTTCTCTCTCATTCAAATTACAGAAAGGAGCAGTTAACTCAGCTAACACAAAAAGATGTAAAACATAGATCCTGTTTTGGGAATGTCAGGTTATTTTGATATGTTCAGGATTCGAAAGAACCTATTTTAATTCATAATGTGTGCCTACAAAACCCTGGCTATGAGAGCAGTGCTGACTCATTGCATAGAGCTTACAGCCAACCTGGGCAGACACATCAGCTTTCCGAGGGGCAAAAGTGTGAAGTTTAACAGATACTGGGGTTGTTTCTAACCATCACCAATTCTTATTATCAGCAGACTTTTTCTTTGCCTTTCATCCACACGGCTTTTACTGTCTGGAAAACCACAACTGCTTGTCTCAGGGTTTTCTGCATGTAGCTGCTCCTCTCCTCTGTTCTGATTATAAAGTAATGATCTTTCAGGCTTCATCCAGAGACCCAAATGGAAACTCCTACTGAACCTAAGTTTGAAAAATCCTTAAAGACCAAAGAACTTTCTTCTTTTAAAGACAGATACTGCATATTAAGTGATGTAAACAGATTAAATCTCTTCAGCGTCTCTTTCACAATTCTTTCAGGTGTTACAAAATTTTGCTTCAATGGTAAGTACCTGTATACAGCAGTTTGATGAGACTTTTTATACCAAGACAAAAGAAATGAAAGTTAATGATTCAGTAAATGACCATCATGGTCTTCGGAATTATAAAAATCAATAGTGAAATCTGACTGATAGATTAACCATCATGAATTGATTAGCCTCTTTCAGTGAGCATTCATGGCAGAATTGCCAATGGTAATGGTAATTACCAATGGTTTTCCGTATAATAGAAAAAGATTAGACAAAAAGTTACTACTTTGGAGCACTTCAAAGAAATCCTTTATCATCTGTTCACTGAGAATTATACTAGTGTCATGGTGATCACAAATAGCTAACACAAAATATGTAAAACACCTGTCATTTGCCTTTGAAGAACTAAGTCCCTGGAAGATTTGGTTACCAAAAAAGTGTGAGGACATTTGTGCCTGATTGAATGAATGCAGTGTTGCCTATTATTTAAAGACTATTTCCCTTTCCCATAGACAGAACATAATAATTAGACAGCCAACAGGGATTTGTGAAGTTATTAGCAATAGCATAAAGTCTTCTTGACCTACAAATGGGGATGCAATTCTGTTTTCACTCACCTATTAACAGTATAAATCATTATCAACACCTGCAAAACTGGTCCAGCTTGTACACATTCCCCTTTCTGGTATTTCTTTGGACTCCCTCTCACCTTAGTATTTTATTTTCCTGCCAGCTTTCCTGCCAGCCCCAAGATTTCTTTTAACTAATTTTACCTCCTTCCTAAATTATGCCATCATCTTTTATCTCATGGGTTGATCCAAACTGTCTTTTTTTCTTGATTCTAGAGAGACAAAATCCTTTACATCAGGTTTCATTGTCTTGTTCTGTGACATAGAGCTTTGTTGAGAGGAGAACCTCAGGAACCCGAGGACGCTTAAGAAGGATAAGATGGAGCTCATCTAATGGAGAGCTGCTGGCATATGTGCAAGACAGGTCTGTCTGTCTGTCCCAGCCATTGGCATTTCACTGCCACCCAGAAACTGATTTTTTTGTGGTTCCACCGTGAGCTAGTTCACCAACAAACTGGAAAACAATGTAACAAAGACACTGAATATTTTAGCACTGTTTAGCCAATTTAAATTGGCTCATTATGAGGTTGCACAAGAGCCAAGAAAAGGGAGCTGATGGGAGTCTGCTGCCAGGGACAGGCTGGTGGTGGGAGCACTTCACCGTCAGACGGGCTCAGCCAACTTTGCACTTGGAACATGATGCCCAGTCCCTTCATCTTTAGAACAAAAAAAAATCATGTATTAATAAAGAATATATGAACAGGGAGTTTACAACAGATTCAATATGTAAACTATTTCACTGTACTATTTCATCAAGCTATTTTACAATGCTCAGGTTTTTTTCGAAACCATGGCCTTTATTTATGTCTTGTGTACGATGTCTATAAGATAACTTTCATTGCAATTTCTATATAAATTGCTAGACTTTATGAGAAAAATCAGTGCCTCACAGAGATATGCAGGAATTTCCCGGATCAGCTTCATAATGCTCATTTATTAATCAGAAGCATGAAAAATGCCATCCCCTTTCAAATATAAATCATGTCTTGTCCTCACTGCAAAATATCAAATTCTCAAAATGGCATAAGCATGTCAAGCACAAAATTAAGTTTTGATTTACATATTTCCCAGGGGACATCAGTCTTTATTAATGAAAACTAATATGGCTAAATCTTCCTTACTTTTCTTATATACATAGTCTTATTACAGACTTGTTTTGACATTCCTGGAAGGATTTGCCATTTTTTCCGAAGACCCTGAATCAGTTTCAAATTTATTTTTATTTTCTTCAGAGACAATCTGCTTCAAGATCTTTGGATTCAGCAAGTAATTACAACTTTTAGTCACAAAGAATAACAGACATATATGACTTCATCATGTGTTATTTACCCCTAAACAAAAGCAACCCTTAGGAAAAGGCCAGAGAACACCACAGAGTATTTGGCAATCTATAATGTTTGACTGTACAAAATATTCGTATTATTTTGCAGGTTGCTTTGTTATGGAAAATGCTATGAGAGAGACAGGAATATTTCCTGTGATATTTCCATTGTTTCTGCTCCTGGGCTGGTCAGGAAGTGAAAGAGGCATCTTTACATTCACAGCCTTTCCAAACAGCAACTTGAGGCTTTAGGTTTATTCTCACTACAGTTATCAATATTAAAATTACTCATGATTTCCACATGTGCCAAAGATGAGTTTGCCTTACTGATTTTAGAAAGTTTGTTCCTGGCTTCTGCTTTTGTGACTTAAGTGGCAAACTAATGCAATCAATTTTATTGACTTTTTCTCTTCTTGCTTCATACAGTCTGTAATTTTTTCTTTCTTCTTCTCTACAGAAGTATAGAAAGCTGTTCGAAGACAGCAAATATTTCCAGACAAGTCTGAGACAGAGAAGGAAACAATAGACATCAAAAAATATACAGTGTCAGTATGATCATTTCACACTGTCACTCCAGACTTCACTGCACTTCCAAACACTTTGCAGCTATGCTGACTGACATTATTTCAACGCAGTTACAAAATGTTTATCAGACCTCCAGCTGTTCTGTGATAGCATAAGTGGGAAGACAACGAAAAAATTTTATCCAACTTGTTATATATTAAATATTAATTCCTTTTTTTGCAAATATTATTCTTTTAAGATATAGTCTTACACAGGGAGAAGTATGATATTCCCAAGGGAGCCACTAAATTATTTTTCCCGGTTTGAGGCAAAATTAGGAGGAATGTCCGAATTTGAATGTCCTCTCTTAGAAGGCAGGTTACAGCCATCCCTCCCACACCAGGTTCAGGAAAGAAATATTCTTCAGAAGAAAGTGAAAGGGAAAAAAACCTATTTATTTAACAAACACAGGAAAAGAATAATAGTGCTAAATAATAAAACCTCTCACTGTGGAGAGAAACCTGGGAAGATTTTAGAGTCCTTCTCTAGGTGTGGTCTCTCTCCTCCTCTTTGGAGCTGGCTCGGCCTGGGCCCACCTCTGGGCCTCAGTGGAAATTTCTCCCAGTGTGTTCTGATGTTGTTGAAACAGTCCAGAAGAGAAGAAGGGAAAAAAAACCTGAAGTCCCAGGGAAAAAAAAGGTTTACCTCTCCATCTCTCTCTGGAGAAACTGAGCCGAGAGCTGGCTGAAAAGCAGGAAGGGTGCTTCCTCCGCTCCTCTTGCCACAGCAGAAGAATGCAGAGGAGTGGAGTGACCTTGGAGCACAAAACTGCTTTGAAAAATTCATCTGGCTTTTTTTTTTCCTTTCTCTCAGACCCAGTTTTAAAGGCACAGAAAGGCACAGGATTCATATCTGGGCATAGAGCGGCGATACGGGATACAACATCTTAAAGTCACCCCAAGACACATGTGCAGAATGCAACTAGTGAAACCCTTTTGTCTGAGACGTACAGTGTATGTGCTTTTGCATTTTCTGCATACAGGTGACGGTGAGTACAAAAAGATTTGGTGGTAATTTGTCCTAAAACATAAGTCAGACACTTTTACCTTTTGCTGAATCATTATGCACTGAAAGAGGTACTAGCAGCTACACAGGTTGTAGGCCCAAATCTGAAGGTCACAGATGTCAGCTGGATACTTCAGGTTTTCATCCTCAGTTGAAAATCATTGCATATCTGCCATTTTTGCCTTTGAAAATATGTCCTTAAGTGTTTTGCTGAATCAGAGCCTACATGTGATCTACCTCACATCATATGGTACAGAGTGAGGTTTATAGCTAAAGGCTCCACAGGATTAAGAAAACAACTCTTTCCTGATACACAGCTCTTTTTCTTTGCTGTCTGTAACTTCAGTGAAGACAAAATCTTGCTTGGTTCCAAGAGATAACAGAGACTGAAAATGATATAAGAAAAACCTTGCAGGACAGCACAGGGATACCTGTGATCACATTGCTGACAGGGAATCTCAGGGAACAGAAATAGCTTACCAGAATCAGAAGAGTCTTAGTGTTTTGCTAGTCTTACTGAGGAAAGAAAACAGAGTTTTGTGATATTAGTCAGCTGTCAGTGACTGATCTTGGTCAATTACAAAACTGATGAGAGGTAGAACTTCACTGCAATGAGAAGAGCGGAGGTTGTGGCATTCCTACAGCCTGTTTCTTCTACCTGTCTTATTAGATGCTGCAAGCTGGTGGGTCAAGAAACTCTGGGGACTTTCAGAGTTCAGATAATAAATAGATGTGAATAATTTACTGACAAATAAAGGTTGATAACAATAGTTCTGTTAGGGAAATGCATTTGGTGGAGAAAGGACAAGACTGTAGCAATGAACTAAAATGCTCCCAGAGTTTGAAGGCAGCCTTTTAGACATACTTTCCCCAGTGCTGAATCCCTCTTCACTGATGCCCATTAGCACCTTCTTATCCATTGTGGCTAATGTTCTTTTCCTGATCATATGATCATCTCATCTCATTCTCTTTCACCACATTCTACTTTGAGAACTGTTTGGCAGTTTAGACCCCTTGCACAGCCCATCAAATAGTCACAAATGGCTTGTCTCCATTTCATATTAATTATTTATCATGCACAAAACTCATCCTATACTTGGAATTATATATACACAGGCTACTTATCTTTTGGTTTAATCTGTAAGGTAGATTCATATAAGCAGGACAAACTGTATCTTTCTGTTCTGAATTGCAGAACAAAAGTTGAATGTGAGTTGTTTTTTTTCTTTTCTCCCCAGCAAAAAAAATACTCATATTCAGTGGGTTTTGTCATAGGCTTTGTCATATCTTGACACATAATTATAAGCTTCAAGTTTGGTTACTCAGCTTCAGTTTGTGGAATTTCTGTAATTTGAGTTTAGCAGGTGATTTATTTCTTGCAGTTGGTACATCAGTCTTACATCATTCATTCAAATTTACCTGATCTTATTAAGATATTGCCCTGGTTTCAGCTGGAATAGAGTTAATTTCTTCTCAGAAGCACTTACACTACTGTACTTTGGATTCAGAATGAGAATGGTGTTGATAATATGCTGATGTTTTGGATTTTGTTAAGTCGTGTTTATCCTAAGTCAAAGACCTTTTTACTGATCTTGTGCTCTGCAAGTGAGGAGGTACACAAAAGAAAACTGGGAGGGTGCATGGGCAGGACAGGTGTCCTGAACTGACCAAAAGGATATTCCGCACCGTAGAGCATCATGCCCAGTGTATAAACTGGGGGAAATTACCTGAAAGAGGGGCTGAGCTGGATTGAGGAAGGAGAGGCTGGCACTGGTCAGTGGGTCATGAGGAAATGTATTATGCATCACTTGTTTAGGCTTTTTTCCATTATAATATTGGGTTTTTAAGATTACTATTATTACCATTAACCATTTTTCCTCTATTTTACTTTGTTTTTAATTATTAAACTGTTCTTATATCAACCTACAAGTTTTACTTTGCTTCTCCTCCTCATTCCACCAGCGTGATGGGGAGAGTGGGGTGTTGAGAGAGCAGCTGCCTGAAGCTTAATTTCCAGCTGGGCTTAAACCATGACAGATACCAAAAAAAGTTTCTGAGTAAGGCTACCTAGAAAATGTTCAAAGCCGTAAAACATTAGCAGTGACTTCTCCTCTTGTTACATTACTGGCAACCATAATAGTACAAACTATTATCCCATCAGTGGTCAGCTTTGTGAACATTGACAGTAGAAGTGTAAAACACAGTCTATTATAATTTTAATTCCTATTATATCAGCAAAAAGTGGTGTTTAGTATAAATACATTATGAAATAAATATATTCTTTTAAAAATAATTATGTTAACGCTTAATAGGACATACATCAAATGGAAAAAGGGATGGAACTATCCTGTGCTCATTAATAGTAGTTGTTTCAAAGCAGAAAGCTCAAGATTAGATTTTTCTAGTGTTGTTTTTCAGGGCATTCTACAATCTTATTAACACACATATAAAAAAGTCAAACACAAAGAAACATGTTTATTCGTATGTTGTCTTTCCTTGAATGCATCTATATCCCCTATGTTGCCCCGCTTTTTCACTCTTAGGTGTTCCAAGCATCACTGGATATGACTTTGTACAAGTTTACTCCACCTCAGCTTGAACAACTCAGCCATTGCACAGGCCAGGCCAGAGCAGAACTAACAAATTTCGTGATTTGTCCTTGCACACTTTCTTTGGGAATGGCTATTAGCTTGAACTCCTCCAGAAAGATAGCAGTCAAAAGGTGGACATCAAACTTTCTGGGGTCTCAATTTCCTTTTGAAGTGTCTGCATCTCATAGTTTGACAGTACAGAGCTATGTTTTTCCTCTAGCCAATATATCCATTAAACACTAGAGGTAATGGAGCTCTTCGATGTGTTTCTGCAGCCTGGCATATTCTCATGCAATTTTCCAGGCAAACACCTGCCCACATATCACGCTCACGCCAGACCTGCCTTTGGCAGATCCTTCCCCACTCACACGGCAGAACCAGCTGCTACCAGAGCCCAGGTGCACCAAATCCTCATTCCAGTGAGTGAGAATCAAGGTATGATCAAGGTATGAAACATACCTATTTTGTAAATCTTGCTGGGATTTACACACAGTGATAACACCAGTATCAAGTTCTTCTCTACTATTAACACTGGGCATGCCTAAGGACACACCAAAGAAAACCAAATTGCAAATAAGCAGGAAATTTCTAAAAATTAAGCATCTTCTGAATAATGCACTATAGTATTAAGGTGTACATTTTCTACATTTTGAATTTAGGCATACAACATTTGCCTTCTTTTTGTATAGCAAAGTCTGTTGTAGATCTATTTCTTTTACCCTTTTAAAGCCTTAATATAGAAAATATTCAATTTACAATGAAACCAGTACCTGGAGAAGCAAAAATTTCTCTCTCTATACAGCATTAAAGAAGGACAGAAAAGTCAATACCTCACCTTCCATTTTCTTTGCAGTCTGGGGCTCTAGCCTTGTGATATGGAAATCCCGTGTGGAGGAAAATCTATGCTTTTATCTGAATCTCACATATCCTATTTCTAGGGCAAGTTGATAAGCTGCTATGAAGAGTGCAGACAGGGCTCTACGTTATCATATCCTATTGTTTATCATTAATGCTGTTGAACAAAATGCTTCAAAGTTTATAATGCTTTTATTATTACACAGTATCCTCACCTGGTCTGCAGAGACATCAGCTCTTTCAGGAAAACACAATTTAATCTTAATTCCATACAGTCTGAGGATATGAGCTGCAAAGAATGAATAGCCAACAGCTGAACAGCATTTTGCACAATTATGTCCATGCTTTCACTTCAAAGTGTTTGTAATTATGTCTTTTCAAACTCAAGAAAGATATGGTAAAGGTAATAGGCAACTCTCACTGTAGTTCCTCATTGTATAAGAATCAAGGATATAAAAAGAAAGGTCAGGTAATTGCCCCAAAATGATTGTCTCATCAATGTCTCAAACATGAAAACTTACAGTTAAAGTGATGAAAATTATGCGCATAAGAAGGTAATGGCATGTAGCAAGGAAAAAAACACTCTTTCACAACCGTAGCTATAATAGCATCTTGCAGAAAAATTGCTATTTTATAGGTATGGTATTATTCAATAACAATAAGAAAAATAATCTAAATGTCTTTCAGCATATAACTGTATGGAAAACCACAGTATGAAAAGCCAAGAATCTCTTTGGATCTCTCTGTCAGTGACTTGAACCTGAGTGCCAGGAGGGATTCAGCTTCAGATAGAGATGCTGTCACCACGGTATCTTTGTGTGGGTATCTCCATACAAGGTAAATACTCAAGCCCCGCCTGCTGACAGGGGTCTAGTCAAAGGAATCAGAGTGATCCCACTAATGATTCAGCAGACACTAGCGTTTGATCAGCTGAATTGTTGCCTGAACTGTATCTGAGAGAGAACTACATTTCATTGCATAAACATAACAATGTCATAGTGCTTTTGATGCATTACAACATTACCCTGGTTTCTGCTTATCCCTCCAAAGTCACAGGGTTTTTCTCATCCCATGCAGAAGGCTCAGCTGCTACAGGGTGCTTCAAATAGCGTGAGGTGCCTGTATTTAGAGAACTGCATTTGTTTATCCTATCTTTATGAATTGATATAGGAATTGTTTTATTCAGCTTAATGTTTGTGCTTCAGTTTGTTCAGACAGATCTTTCTGCAGTAATTATGAGGGACCTTGGCAGTTATTATGAGGGACCTTGGCAGTTAGGTTTTCACTTAAGCCCCAAATATTTAGGCGTAAGTATCTTCACTGCAATAAAAGAACAAATTTTAAAGTGATAGAAATATGTCCACTAGATTTTTTTACTTATAAAGATTTATTTGAATGCAGTGAGCATTCAAATAAGAGTAATTTATTTTATATTACTTCTTGCTATTGCAAGTTCATGACTACATAACAGATATAAGACCAGTGGAGAGATTCCTTAAAGAAAAGCACAAAAGAACCAAAAATAATGAATCATACAGCAGAACTACTTTATGACTCCTCTGAGGGGTATGGGCATTACATTCATTGTACACATTCACTTCCTTTAATTTGTTTTATTCATCACGCCTGTTATTCAGAGAAAAATTACAAATTATATCTAATCAGTGCTGACATCTGGCCATTAAGGGATCTGCATCAGAAATAAAGGACAAATTCTCATCTGGGATAATTTCCGTAATATAGAGCAGAAATAATGAATTGAACTTGATTTTAGATTTCAGTATTAGTAACAGGTATATGCAGTTCAGAACTTGATTGCCCCTAACCCGAGGATGCAGCCAAGGCCTGCATAGGCCTCCGGACTCTCTAGGACTCTGACTCACTTTGATAGTACAGTTCCTGCTTGCACTACAAGACAAAAAAATTCTGAAATAGATGGAGTAATAATCATACTGTAACTTATTTACCTTGTGATAGCTCTGATCCCATGGACTGATCAAACTGATAATTAAGATACTTCTTGATTTATCTTGAACTCCCCATGTGAGCTGCCCCTCCCTGGTGTGTCGTAGACTGGGACCAGCACAGTGGCCAGCCACCTAGTGTGTCTCAGACTTTCTTAAGAGTCAGTCTACTGGTCTCCACCTTTTCTGAGCTGTTTGCAAGGAAGGACTAAAAGTCAGGGGAAAAGAGCTGTGGGACAGCTGTTAGCTGGCAGTCGCAGAGCAGGATGTATTTTGAGCATCCTAAATATACCTGAAAGGTGAATAGAGATACAATAATTCCTGCATGCTTTATCTGTTTGAATAATAATCTACTTTTACTGTTGAGTTGCTAGATTCAATTAGGCACCTATTATATTTCTTTGGATACTCAGACATCAGTGTGGCTTTAAAAACCTTAAGAGTTTTTCTCAGATCCTCTGTGCTTCCTAATGAATAGAAATATTGCAGTATAATCACATCTCTGTTATCAGTTGCAATATTAACCTTGGCCACTTTAAAAAATGTTTTCATGTTCCTAATATCATGATGCCGTATTCTACCAAGGCAAACAAATGAAATTGCAATTATGAAATCTCTGACAAAGCTATTACAATCTTGTCATATTATGGAAATTACTCTTCTCTAAAAATAGTCAGAAACAAACTCTGTCCCTTTTTCAAGAGCCTGTCAGACTCTTTCATAAGAAATGTTCATATAATGATTCTCTTTATTACATTTCCATATTATCACTGAATAATCTTTCATAATTTCTTAACAACATTATTACAACAGATGTGATTGAATGTATGTAAAGTGACATTAAGAGAGTGATTTGTTTGTTTCTAGGCTGTTTTAAAAAAATTAAAGTGTTGAAAAAATTAAAATGAACTAATAGAATAAAAAAGCTGATATCGAGGCTCCAAGAGCACCTGAATTTAATTTCTCTGACCAATTGTGCACTCAGTAAACAATACCGAGTTGGGATTTTCCATTTTGATACTTATACATTTCTGAAATGCAATAGTTAGTAACATATATGCATCTACTTCTTTTTTTTTTTAAATAAATAATAGGGTTTTTGAAATATTTTTGCTACTCTGGCACCACAGTGCCAGAGATGTCCTCTTCATGCCTTCTCTAATCCTGATTTTTTAATTCATTTTAACGAGAGAAATTTATTTCGCCCTATTTCATGTTGTCTGTCATTTCTCCATTACACAGTGCCGGTTACACAATAGCATTTTTTCATGCCAATATATTTTTCAGATGCAAATAGGCAGATTACAGATGAGGTGCAGAAAGGATGGCTTTTGTGAAATGCATAAACTTCTCACTGTCTTTTCTTTTCATCAAAGCTATTAGTCTTTCAATTAGCCAGGAGTGAGAATTCCTGAGCATCATACTAATTTTCTATTCTTTTACATTTCTATTTTTCATTTTTATTTCACTTCAATTCACTTGACATATGAACAGTTGTGGTTTTTTTAAGTTCAGTGCGTATGTTTCACTTCTTGGTTTTCTAAATCTATGCTAACTGTTTTACAAGGAAAAGAGTCAAAGATGCAGATGTTACCTTAGTTTTCCATGCCTTTGTATTTGCCAGAAATTCCACAGCATAATTTTTCATATTTCTCTCTGTATGGGAATTTTGAAAAGCACGTGCAGCATTTATTTTCTCATGTAAAATGTGTAACATCTATGGGGCAACTCTACAAACTGCAGAGTTAAAAATAAAATACGAATAATACACCTTGTTTCCAGTTTCTTTTACTTCCGTGTAATACATAAGAAGTAGACAATGATTTATGGCCTCATACTCGTAGCACTGCTTCTCTATGCTCCATATTGACTATATTTAAAGTCTAGTTGGTGGTAGAATGGAAAACATCTGTTTGAAAATAAGAAAGTGACTACATTATTCACTCATGTCCATTTGTCTTGCTTCTTTCCATGTGCTCTTGTCCTCTGTGGATCACTGTATTATTCTGGTGTATGTTAAGCCTGAAGATCACATGTGTGCCCCTTGCTCTTCAGTCAGAACTCTAGAGAAGAATTAGATGCTCTGCCTGACCACCTTTACTCCAGAAAAAAGTGTTACAATATGTATGTGGTATTTCAGAAAGATGGAAGTCCAAAAAGTGTGGTGTGCACGTACAGGGGACTATGACCATGTTTGACATCCTGTTAGTTCTCAGGTGAGGTTATTAGTTTATGAACAGGTTGTGTGATGATCTGTGGACAGATTTATGTTGTGTCTTTTGCTTCATACAAGCAATGATGGAATTAGGGAATATTTCCTTCCTTATTATGTCATTTATCTTTCGTCTTAGGAGACAGCAAGTAGTGCTTTCAGATCTATTAATAACATCACAAATCTTGCTGACATGTGCATTAAAAAAATTTTAATGGTGTCATGTTGTCATGTGGCAATATTCTGAAGTCTTCAAAACCTTAAAACTACCCTTAAATTTAGTGGGTGAAGCCTGAGTGACTAAAATTGTTCTTTTGTGTCTACTTGTGCCCAAGAGAATGAAAACCAGTAGATAACAAAAGTTAAATGAAAGTGATGTAAATATAAATAAAATGTTATAATAGGAATGAGAAAAATACTTCAGGGTAAGGAAAGAAGAAACAGAGAGGAAGAGGAAAATGTGAGGTAGCGTAGGCGATTCAAGAGAAAAGCTCAAGGGATGGAAGAGTAATTGGAGATAGAAGATAGTGCAGGGAAGGTCTGGAAAGAAAGAGCGTTGAGACAAATCTGCGATCAGTGGAGAAGGCGGCTGTGTTGTTGAACATACGGTCAAACTTGCAGTGAAAACTTCATATCAGTACAACGTAATCAAAAGCAATGGTTCAAAACAAAGTTCATAGGAACATCCTCAGTGACTACACTTGGCCAGCAAACATAAACCATCATTGTATAGCCAGAGGACCTGGGACAGGAATAGTTAGAATCAAGACTATGTCTGAAAAATATATTGTATAAAAAACAAACAGGAAAAGAGCATCTTATCATTCCTTTACTATAAGTCAGGATCTGAAATGTCATTAAATCAATTAGTTTGCTTATAATAACTTAAATTTATGTATTATGGCAAAACTTTATTCAGCAAACATACAGACAGTAATGTTTTCTGGGTTAGACAAAATCCTAGTGTTCTTCCTCTTTTGAACTAAATCCACTAAATTAAAGGAGAAATAAAAAGAAAATGAGAAGAGCGAAACCAATTGAAAATGAAGATTGAAAGCCATGTAGGAAAGAGAAGATATCATTAGACAAGAACTCACATATTGAATATACATAATCTTTTATATGAGAATGGGATATTGGCCCTTCCGGCCAATCATACAGTTGCAACTCTATATGGAGGAAAAAGTGGAGAATAGCAAACTGGACACGTCTATCTATCAAGCTGGTAGATAGAAAGGCTGTCATGTCTGTGTGGATTCAGGAGTCCTTTAGGGTTGATTGCCAAGCATTTTCTTTTTGACAGATTATGGGTAGTAAAAAACAGTTAAATATTGCTGTGATATAAATACCGGTTATATATTGCTATTCTGTAAAAAAAAAAAGAGTTTGATTAACTTTCTGAGAAGCTTCAAATCTCTTAAAAACAGAGTCTTAATAACAGAGTTTCATTCTTTAAATCAGAAAATAAAGACTCTAAGAGTGATGGTCTAGCTTAAATAAAACTATTCAGTCTTTCCCCATTATCTGTTTCATTTCCCAGACAGCCTTTTTTAGAAGGTTGAATAGAATTTTCATATCAGCTTTCATTGGTGACCCATGTAATTGCCTTTAGTCTTACGTTACATGAAAATCCATCTTTTGAGCTGTGTGATGATGGAAAGGCATCTTTGTTTCCCATCATTTCAAGCAACGTTTACTAGAAAGAGTTCACTAGCAGCTATTCTTCTAGAGATTCTGATTTACTCAGCCAAAAAAAGAAAAGGAATGAGAAACACCAATTTTAAACTGCCTCTTTTTCAATAAAACAGCTTTATTATCAGCTCTGAAATGGATGTGTCTGCACTCATAATAAAGTTTGATAAAATACAGCCTTATTGACCTGAACAAAGCTTTTGCTGTTTTTCTTGTTCATCATTTATAGTGATATCTGTAGAGAGCATTAAGGCCTTTTTATATTTTTAAATGAAAGCTCTTTCTACAGATAACCTATCAGCACTCCAGCTATCTGCATGACTTTTCCATATAGTCACATTATTTTAATGTATTCAAGGCATTTGCATAATGATTTATTTGCTATGAAAGACAAGATCTTTATTCATTTGCTCTTTACAGGTAGGAAAGCATCCCCAAAGAGGAGAATTCCTTGAGACCAACAACAGCATTAATTCAGTGCACCGGGGTCCTTGGAACTGGTATCCTGGAACACCACTGCCTATCAATTTTCTGAGGATTCACTAGACACCAGGAGAGCTGTTATATTTAGATGCTTATCTGCTTTTGGCTGCAGTGCAGTACTTGCAAAGATGTCTTTCATTTTGAGGCTTAACACATTAAATATCACCTGATCTGAAGATGTTTGAGAGTGTAGGGCCTCTTGCATAGAATAAATGTCTTATCTAAAAATAACATTACATTCCTGCAAGTCCTTCATTTTGGTAAATCTACTTTGTACATAAATTAAGGCACAAAGAGAAACTAAAGGTCTATCTTCACACTGAGAGAGGGAAAAAATCTCAAAGCTTAAAAAGAAGATCCTCTGACATTCCTACTCAAAATCTCCCCAGTATGTCCAAATACTGCATTGAATAGCAGACGCTATCCTTCAAAGACTTAGGTGGAAAACAGAAAAAATGAAAGCTGTAGTGTCATGCTGAATAACAGATATAACAGCACAGATTAAAGCTGCAATAACTCACTGAATATTCACTTTGATTATGTTTAAATAGGGCCTTTAAACCAAGGTTCCTCTGTGATTAAATCTTTAGGGTACACCCACTTAATCTCTTAAATAACTAATTCCTACCATTTTAGGAAATAATGGATCACTGGAATAAAATTACTAGTCCAGGAGATTAAAGGAGAAGAATTGTGTAACAATTACCACCATGGGCTCTGTTGAATAACACTGTGGGTTAGCAATGACAAAGCAGTGGACAACAACAGCCTGTTTGCCTATGTCATATGAATATCCCCCAAATGAGGAGATGTGTGACTTGAATGTCTACCCACTGCAGTCCTTTTCAAATCACAAAAGCTTTCTGTTGCTCATATCTGAAAATATCGTGAACATATGCTTTTTAACACTAAAAGTTTGAGCTGGATCTTCAAAATTAAAAAAATACCTAATACTATGCTATGAAATCATCATCTGCAAGTTGTCCATAGCTACCAGTCCAGTTTTCCTAAAGCTTGCTCTGGTAAGGAGCCTTTTCCCTGCATACCCACATAGAGCTGCTTATCTTTATTTTATTTACAGCTAAATTTATAACTTCAAGATGTGCTCATTTAACAGTGGAAGAGGAGGAAATTTAGCAAGACCATAATGCACTGAGACTGTAGGATGAGCTTCTGACTGGCTTGTCAAAGTTGACTTGGAAAAAATCTGGGCCATCACAGCAATGCAGAAACATAATGTTAAGGTTAAGATTTCTTTACAATATAGCCCTGATGTCTTACCATGACTCTTAAAGCAATGAGGACTTGCTTCCTTTCCAGTCTATTCCGTGTTCTTTCCTTTGGTAGAACCAGAGCTATTGACAATGTTAATCATAATTTTTTCACTCCACAGTAAGGACAGAGAGGATAGTATTAAAAATACTTAGGAGTTTCATTCCTATGATTTCAGTGGTTTCACTGTATTGAGGGTAGGCAGACTATGAGAGAAAGAAAGAAAAAGGAAGGGATGGGAAAGGGGAATATAGGGAAATTTCTGTACTATTGTAGAATTGGAAAGACAATTACTTCCTCCAGATGCTGTTTTTAAAGATGTTGCTTATAAAATATGGGACAAAATAGTATTGCAAAAATCTTACATATAGAACAATCTTGCAATTCCAGCCTATGAGGTATTTTGAATCAAGTGCCTTGGTGAGTCATAAATTAATTAAAAAGATAAAACTAGCAACACAGTCCTAAATATTATAGTTTTCTAGCAGACATCCCCAGCCTGGGAGCAAAAAGATAATTTAATTAATTGCCATCATCCTACCCCACTTTCCCTTTCAGTATTACTATTTGTAGTAGTGGATAGGATCAAGGTGGAAACTACTTTTCCAAATCACCCTCTTTTTATTTTTTTTCCAAATTTATGACATCTATGTTCTTGGCTCATTCATAATGTAAACCATGCACATATTCCTCTCCAGCATGTATATGTTTCATTTATTTGTCATACCAGAATGTATACATCAAGAATTATTTACACTGTGTTTGGAGAAGCAGGTTTTTTTGTTGGTTTTTTGTTGGTGTTTTTTTTTTGGCTTGAAGTCAGCTCTAATTTCTTCCAGTTGTTTGTTATACTAATGGAGAAAAGTAAAATTTCAGTAAAGGAAAATAAAACTAATTTAAATTTTACCTGTCACTGCTTTAAAACAATTTCAACAACTGCTATGTGCTTTATGAAGTCTGTAAATTCCATTTTAGCACTTTTATAATCACTAAAGCCACAGGCAAAGTGTATGCAAAATGTGATGGAATTATGTGGTGAAAAAAATCTGACAGAACTGCAAAGACTGTGGCCCCTCTGCTGCTCCTTTCCTGTAATTTCTATCCCCTTTTCCATCATCTATCCTTTATCTCAACAGGTAAAGAGCATAGACAATATGTAATAAAAGAGAATGGTACCAATACTGGTTAAAATCTTCAGGAAGGCACTACAAAATAAAAGTTGGTTCCCAAGGGAGGAATAATCAACTTAACATGAACCTGTATTTCAGATGTTATTTTGTAATATGATGAAAAATGCATTGGTATGTACAGTTTCACAGTAAAAAACCAGAAGACAAATTTTTTAGGGATAGAATAATTTTCTAGCAACCATGTAACTGTAACTAATCAATTCTTGACTCTCTAGGATAATGTCAAAACTGTACCATTGATTTGATTGGTGCTACTCATACTAGGCAGGGTAGAGTATATAAAAAGGTAAGAATTACATCCAGCACTACCAAATCTCTTTATTTTGCATTCAATTGCATCTGTGTCTATGAGCCTTTATCGATCTAGAGACTTCTTTTACTGCATTATTTTAATGTAAAATGCTTGAACAGTTCCAGTAGAGTGTCCATGTGCAGTGCTTTCACATTTTCTGCAGTTTCCTAAATCTGGCCAAGACCTTGCACATACAATATCCATCAATCTATTTAGTTAGGAAGCTAAGAAATCACATCTGTAGTGTGCAATGCTAAGTGTCTTTACAGAAAAAAGCTTTTAAGAATTAGAATAAAGATGAAAGGAATACCCTCACATTAAAGCCTAGGATACCTCAGGGCAAGTGAAATACATTAACTGAGTACTTATAGCAATTTAGTTTAAAATAAACTTTTGATATAAGTCAGCAGAGGTCTATCAGATCAAACTCTTGGATGAGCCTTTGTGATAACTAGGATGATGTCTCTACAGTCTATCCTAAATCATGCCAAGCCCTGCAGAGCTACAATTAGCCTACAGATAAACAGAAGTTTTATCAGTCAGTAATTTGATGATGTAAGGAATTTTACAGATATCTTCATTTCACAGAACAAGTGTTTATATACTTTATACAAGAACCTTGTTTTCATACTGGATTGTTAAAAATGATCACTTCTGAGACACCCAATGCCTATCTGAAGCTCTCCAATATATTAAGAGTCACATTTTCTATAACCCAAGTAATGATATTTGAAACCTGCCTTTCCATATCTGAATTTTCAACTGAGTGAAAGTTGACATTTTGTGTAATTCCTGTCATTATGTAAAATGAAATATGACTTCTTTTGCAAAAATGCTTAGAAATGCATCTAAAAATAAACTGAGACACTGGTCTTCTGTGTTGGCAGTGGTTTTGAATACCTGATAATGAGGTGTTAATTGTCAGTGAAAGAAAAACTTCTTTGTGGATTTTTTTTAAAAAACAGACCCAAATTTTAGACTGGAATAACAGCAGTTACCAAACAAAAGTGATAGAGTCTTTTAATGAATGTATTCAGCCTTCTATATAAATTCAGCCTAATTTAAAAAATACAACAAACTAAAATGCATAGTTAATTATATGGCTTGTTTTTACAAACTTCATACTAACTGTCAACTTTTTTTTCTCAGGGGAAAAAAAGTTCACTGAAAAGATAGTTCTTAATGTTATTTTGCTTTTGTAGAACTGGCCAAAAGCCAAATTTGAATGGATATGCTCTATATGTGAAACTTATCATGCAGTTCTAATTAAAATCTACTGAAGCTTTCAGCTTCATTTAAAAGAATCTTCTGAATACTTTTAATTTTCTTTTGGTTGCATTATATCTCAGGAGAAACTATCGCACTTTCTTAAATTAAATAAGATGAACTAATTTTTAAAATATCAGGAAGTAAACCCCAAAATTTTGTCTCTTATGGACAAAAATCTATGCATATCTTACAGGATTTTTAGTGGCAGAATCTCTGCCTTCAGTAAATATTCAATATCAGCTTGTGGGAAAACAAACAAAAAATATTTCAAAAAAGACAGTATTTAATTATTTATTCTCATTGATAGAATATATGTTTTTACATATGAGTACATCTCACTGGGATGGATACTGAATGTAACTAATTTGACCACATGTACAAAGTACCTAAATCTGTTTCTGTCTTTTAATGTATTAATTTAAGATGCTGTATAAGTGTGTGTCACTGCTGAAGGGGTTAACTCTGGGTAGTTTTCTAGGAAATACATTTTCTAAGGCATCTCCTCATTCCCGTAAGTAAACAATAACTAGCAAGATAGAGGATATTTACAGGTATATCCCATTTCTATTGTCTGCTGTCTATATTATATGTATAGAGCATATACATCTATTGTATATGATTTATATTAAGATAACAAATAGTTAATATTAGACAGTAATATATTGCAATGAAGAAGGGAATGAACAAATGAATAATACTACAAAGATTATAATCATGAAGATAGATATAGATATAAATTATATAGAATTATATAGATACTATGGAAACAGTAATCTTTTTTGTGCCCTGTGGAAATAGTAAGTGAACTGGTCAGACAACATAGACTGGGATACCATCAACAGTGCTGATAAAGCCTGCCTCTACCCCTCCTTTGCCTCTGAGCCACTGTCTAGTCCATGGATGACTCACAGCTAATGACACCCAGCCATAGCCATGCAAGGCAGGCAAGAGAACCCTTCTGAAGAGCTCATGGCTGTTACTCGCCATTGGTAACTACTGCATAGTTTGTGGATATTTTAGGATCTACCAGGCAAACAAATCCCCCAAAATATCTTTCTTTCACCTGTACTTGAGTAGGACATCCTGATGTATCCTGACCTCAAGAGATCACAATGGACTGGTGACACATATTAAAGCTGGAATCTCTCAGGCTGTACCGATGCAAACACTTCTGTGCGGTGACTGCACCTACAAACTCTGGAGTATCACTTCAGGCTGTAGTGCACCTCTGTACCAGTAATGTCACCAAGGATAGAAAGCACAGGATACAAAATAGTCGCTGTATTGGCTTTCTAGAGAATTACAGAAGAAATATGAGTTAAGTCTTAAAATTGTTCCACTGCCTGGGAAAGTAAAGAGGTCTAAGGAATGAGCTAAAGCAGTCATGGCATTGGTAGTGTCAAAAGAAGTTATGCCAGCCTGAGTCTCAGTGTAACTTCTCCTTGAAGCTGATCTCATTTAAATATGTATTAATTATGTAATTAGGTCTTAATGGTGGTAAGTAGGAGCAGGCTGTGGAGTTTGCTGATGATATAAGACTGGGAGTGCTCACTAATAGAAGAAAATTTCAGGACACCATGCAGAAAGAGCTGAGTGATCTTGCAGAATGGAGAAACAGGAAAGGGAATAAACATGAGAACCGATAATAAGCACTTCTACTGTATGTCAAGAACTGGAAATGACTGAAAAGTCATGACTGTTGAAGTATTAATATAGTATAACACTAAAATATGCAAATGTGATCTTTGAATGTGTCAGGAAGGTCTTTGCAGGAGATACAAAGTAAATGTTTGACCCTTTCTACTCCCACCACTTTACTCTGGTCTTCCATATTTAAAATAGACGGATTCAAACTGAAACAAGTCCAAGAGGACTATATGAAAAGACTATAATTTGAAGGGAGAATTGTCATTACATTTTTTTACTATAGCAAAACTTTGGCTGCAAGGAATATGCTAATATTGATAGGTAAATCCTATTGTTAAATACTAAAGTAAGTGGTAAAGAATTTTTTAAAAAGATAATGTCACAGAAATATATATATATAATGTACACATGTAGGCTGGAAATCAGAAGAATGTGCCTTAAAGAAGAGGCTTCTTAAACAGTTTTCATAAACAAGCAGTGGAAACAGAAACCTAATCACTTCTGAAATTTATAAAGAAGATTGATTGTCATACCAAAACACTGGACTCAATGACCTGGGAAAAGCCTTCTTATCTCACTATATTTGTACAGTATCTAAACTACAACCTTAAACTTTAGGGTTAAATTTGCAAAGACCAGCTTTATTCTTCTAGTATAAATGCACTCTGCAATCAGAGTAAAGGTCAGCTTTCCCAGAGTAAGGATTCCCTTGGCATCAGCAGTATATGAATAATGAATTTTTCCAATATCTACAAACTGAGTCTATTCTCCTAAATTCTTATCCACTGGGTATTTTGGATAAGATTGTCTCACATGATCAAAAAAAAAAATTGCAGAGGCTTTAGTGTCTACTCTACAGAGTCATTGGACTTCAAGAGAGTCCTAGTCCTGCACTGTGAAGACAGAAGTCAGACCACAGCTCTGGGGGATAGTGTTTCATCTTAGCAGAGACAGCAGAAATATAATTTCTGCAATGCTCTTTAGCTGCGACAGAAGCAGCTTTTATTTGCTCAATATCTTTGGATAAAACTGGCTCTGCTTACAATTAAACATGTTGCCTTCTTCCCTCTAGCTAATGATTTTTCATCTTTGCCATTGGAAATGAAACTCAAATGTTTATTTCAACTGGGCTGCTACTGATATTTTCTCTATTTTAGAGAAAATCCTTCTTCATTTACATCTACAGTCCCAAAGGAATTTTGTCTTTTAATACAAATGGGGGGGATTAGATTTCAGATATCCATCCATTTTACTCCAGCTGAAGTCAATTGAGGGTGTGGGAGTTTGGAGGCTTTGGCAAATTAAGCCCTTACACAGCAGCTATGTTAATGATGGTGAGTCAGAAGGGAACCCATACCACACTCCCACAACTGCATCAGGTCCCTGCTTCTATCATCAGGATGTAGAACACATTTACTTTTTGTCACTGAATTCAAATGTGTCTGAATATAGAGCAGATCTGCTGAATAGGAAGGTGCAATTTTCCATAATGCCTTTTCAAAATTGAGTAAAGGTCAAAATCTGTTTGACTTACATTGCATGAAATTAATTCAAAGGAGATAATTTAGGACAGAATTCAGCCCCAAGCTCCTGTAAGACTACAATTACAAACAGCCTTTTCAGAAACAAAAGAACACGCTACAATGTCCCTCACATACGTCTTATAAAACTTTTCCAAACCAAATCCAAATGAAATTAATGTTAGATACTAAATAGTTCTTGCAGAGGATCACAAAAATAATAATTCCATCATAATGGGGCTAAAATAAATGAACTAACTTGAGAAAAGATTGAAAGCTGGGTACCTTTCATGGACTACTCCCAGTTATGGAGAGCTTAATGAATATAGTTAATGAGGCATTGCATAAAAGTCATCCTGGAGAGACATGATGGTCAACAAATATCTAGCATAAACCTAAGGATTTCCTCATTAGAACTGATTTGTTTCAGACTGAATGGGCCATTCCAAAACCTGCTGATTACTTAAACATAGAGGGCTGGTATGCGCCTCATTTCCTGAGAATTCTCTCTGCTCCCAGCGCACTCACACTAACACTTATATTGTGATGGCTTAAGTCCAGACTGTGAATGATGTATAACAGAAGGAGCAATCAAAATCCCCTAAAACCATTAAAGTCACATTTTCATTGTTAGTTTGTGGCACAATACTCCTATGACAAATAATTCTAACTGCTAGGAACACATAACAGTAATACTGTGAGATTAGTTCAAAATTAATTTATACTGGGCTACTTCAATTAGTCAGCACAACTCTAGAACAGATGTTCCATACTGTAATGCAGTATTATGGAACAAGAGTATGACACAGCTACATTGATTTTCTCTTCACTACCTTTCCTATTTAGTATCAGACTACAGGCAGGACATATGATCAAATGCAATTATGAATCTTTAGAGTTAGCAGCTGGACATGGCAGAAAATATTAGTAAGATCTCCCGCCCTTAGAAGACCACCATGTGGAAGAAAATCAATTCTTATAAAGTTTTGGATGGTTTCCCATTCTGCAAAAACTGATAAACACTTAAGAATTTTTCAGCCAAAAGAGGACAGGTGTCAGAGGAAAGAAGAGACTTACTGAAGCACTTATACCCTACTTTACAGTAGTGCATCATCATAGTGGTGACTGGCCCAAAACCATGGCACTGCTCAATGTCTATCACTATATATAAATTCATCAATTCTAAGGCCAGGAGCAGCATCTGCAAACACAAAGTCTCACTTCCTATTGAAAACAGGACGTAGGATGCCCAGGATGCAGTATGACTTTTTCAATAAACCTAGCTATAGACAACCTTTTCAACCTTTTCCTGTTTGGAAAATATCTACATCTTCTTTTGATGTGAATTTGTCTCATTTTAACATCTTGCCCTCCAACCATATCAATAATTTTGTTTTAGTTTCAAATTTCTGATTTCCATGTGAGTGCTATAGCTTGCAAACCTTTGGTTCTTTGAATCTTAATAATTAGTTATTTGATAAACTTAACTAGATTAAAAGAGATTAAGCTGCCAGAGTTATGTACTGTAGGGTTTATTTTCCAATAGGATAATCCCAAGGATTATAATGTAACCTCTCTAAACTATTTGTGTGTCTGTAGCAGCAGATGTGAACATATTACTGCTCTGAAGTAGTAATATTCAAACGTGACATATGTGTGCTTCTGTACAAATACTGAGAGCAATTACATCACAGCTCATGCTCATCTGAGCTTTACAGTCAGTGCTCTCTGGAACTGAAAAGTTTTCCTGCTTTCTTGGAAGTAACATTCTTTCATCCTAGGCCTATGACGTTAGGCTTGGCCATATGTAAATTCAGCTGTTTGTTTGCATCTAGCTTGCCAGACAGTCTTGATCAACTTGCATCAAAGACTTTCCTTTTTATTATTCACTACACTCTCAACATTTGTCATCTGCAACTCTATCAGTATCATTGTGTATTTTCTTCTTCTTAAGCAGTAAAAAAGAATATTAAATATAATAGAGTCAAATACTGATCCCCATGACACTCGTAGACAAACATCTGAAGAATGATTCTTCATTTACATTAATATTTTAAGATCTTTCACTTTCCCAGGTTTTAATCACTTCACTATGTGCCATGTTAATTTATTTCTTAATCAACATGTCATGTGTTACCAAATGAAATGCCTTATAGAAGACTAAGTGTGTTCCATCAGTGTTATTACCTTTATAAACAAAACAGGATCGCAGCATCATCTGTTTCATTATTCGGCCTGAGATCATTATCAGGCTGACAAATCTATAATTATACTTTTTTCTTGTTTACATTGGAACAGAATTGGATCTCCTATTTACATCTGGGACTACCAAAATGCTTTGAGTGTGGCAATTTTGCACTGAAAATCAAGCCTAACTGTTCAAGGACATCATCAGACAGCTCTCTTAGAAGTCTTGGATGAAGATTGCCTGGATTTGCTTATTTAAAACGTTTGGTTTTATTAGTCCTTGGTTAACATATATCTTTGGGTTTTGAATTGAAATATTTGTACCCTTATGCGGTACTTGTTTCAACAGCTGCAATATTGATAAGGGGCTGCATGATATTGCAACCTCTTTCTTATGACAAGACACAGGGATATGTCTCAGATGTGGTCTTGAAGCTCAAATGCCCCTTCTCATAGCCATTTTTGAGTTCTGATATGCCATATCATCTGTCTTTTTCGTAAAGCAGGAGCTGTAGTATTTTATTTAATAAATACTCTCCCTTTGGTATGGTTTTATTGAAATGTTCGAATTAACATCTGGCTTTAGACCAGTGCTATGTGGAGGGCTGCGAGCCCTTGGCACAGGAGCCCTTTGCACTCCCTTGAAGAAAAGAGACCTCCATCCCAAAAGAATCTCCTCAGAGATAAGCAACCTTCCTAAGGTAGGGTGAGTTCCCAACATGCCTTGTTTCTTTATGGTAATACCTGGTACCCCATTGGCTATTGGTTTCTACCCCACCCCCTACCTTTCCCATAAAAAGAANAGGGCTGCGAGCCCTTGGCACAGGAGCCCTTTGCACTCCCTTGAAGAAAAGAGACCTCCATCCCAAAAGAATCTCCTCAGAGATAAGCAACCTTCCTCAGGTAGGGTGAGTTCCCAACATGCCTTGTTTCTCTATGGTAATACCTGGTACCCCGTTGGCTATTGGTTTCTACCCCACCCCCTACCTTTCCCATAAAAAGAACCCACCTCTGCCACTGATCAGGGAAGGTTTTGTTTGCGGGGTGGCTGGACAGTAAAGGCTGCCTCTGCGGAACTGCCACACGAGGCTCCTGTCTCTCTGTCCCAGAGTTTGCCTTGGGTGATTTCGTGAAGAGCTGAATCACGAGAGCTGGAATTGCTTGTAGCTGAGGAATCGCTACACTTGCTGAAATCCCCTGTCACTCAGGGAAGCCTGCCAGCGCCCTGGAAGAGCTGTTCTTTGCAGGATGCTCTCTCTCCAGGAAGGTCGTGGCATACCAGTGCTGACCAGCATCGGACCACCCGCGATAGTGCTAGACCAGAATATCCTTGTCATTATCTACATCAAAATATCCTTCTTGTTTTACTGACATTTCTCAGTACCTTTTTGTTCTTCAGCTTCTCCCATTATTGCTCTGTATCTCATAGTTTTCTTATAATCTATGGTTTGAGCTAACCAAATGTATTTTTTTTTTAAATACAGCTTTGAAAGACAGTAATAAGAGAAGTATGCTTCCTGTTTAGTACAGAGTACTCTAAAATTCAACAGAAAATATAATATTGGCTGAGATAGAAACTGTTTTTTCTCACTAAAATAACCATATAATCTCTATCTATGCCTGCATTAGATGTGAGTAGTGACTTAATTAAATGTCAACAATATGTAAAACATTATTTTTTCTTTAAAATGTCAGACAGTACACCAGCACAACACTTAAAATAATTTTCACTTTTAAATGTTAATATTTGCAATGAAAAGTTTCAATTTTGCCTTCTAAAAATTATATTTGTATGGAAATTTAAAAAAATGTTAAAAAGTCAAAATAAGGTCAAAACTGTTCAATTAAGTTGAAAAAGAAAATATGTATAAATTGAAATTGATATTCAGAATGTTGTGGCTTTTTATTTCACCCAAAATACTCATGTATACACTCACACAAATAGGATCAAGCATATATTCATTGAGAAAAATTAGTCTTGAATCCTGACTTTGCAACTGACTTGAAGATTTTTATTCCAGTGGCTCATTGCTCAATAAGCTGGACTCTGTAGAAACAGAAAAATCTGCCAACAGAGAACTTGCTACAGAATTAAAACAATCATTTGCAATCTTAAAACTCTATTATCTATTCATTTATTGATTAAAAATTCATAATTTCTGCAGTAATTTTCTTCAAGCTCTCTTCCTTTATAAAATACAATTCTTTGTACAATTCTCTATCAGTTCTGTTTGCCAAAGGCCCTGAGGCATCTCAGGGAAGTTTCTTCAAACAGAGCTTTGAAACTTCACGATTACTTAGATATTGTGAAATAATCTAACTTGTCTGATATTAATATTTATTTTGTGCAGTTTGTAGTCTTTTTGTCTCCTGTTCTCTGAATGCCCACTGTGAACCGCGCATGAAACTGGATGTTGTTTACACTGTAACCTGACTATCAGCCAGATCTGCACCCATTTTATGTAACGATAAATTTTCCTCCGTATCCCAAAATGCCAAGTTCACAGGGCTTGGTGGTGGTGGGGGCAGGGAAATCAGAATAG
This sequence comes from Gymnorhina tibicen, assembly GCA_013399875.1. Classification (NCBI taxonomy): domain Eukaryota; kingdom Metazoa; phylum Chordata; class Aves; order Passeriformes; family Artamidae; genus Gymnorhina; species Gymnorhina tibicen. Next base: position 343,807 of record VXAZ01000546.1, read on the forward strand.
TGGCCTGTTGTTGCACTGCTTGTCTTATGCATTCAGGAAAGGCAAATTTATTTTTGCTATTGCTCAAGCATGCTACACCTTTCTCTCCAGTTCTGAATTACTGTCCAATGTATTTGATTTGTAATAGGAAACAATGTTTATTTTTCAAGTCACCGAGAAACAGATGTGGCAGGGCACGGTTGAGTGGGAAAAAAAATAGCACTGGGTTCCCTTCAAGTGGCTAAGAAGGCTGTATATGAAATCACAGCCATAGGTCTGTGTTTTGCTCATGGGAACCTAACACTACAGTGAAGGTCAACATAACCCTGACATGCGTGGGTAAGGCAACACTGCCAACAATAGTCCTAAAATCCCAAAGCTAATATTCTTCATTTATGGTGTATTTATTGGTAAAAATGAGAGTGGAAATCTTCAACTCAACTACAACTCAAAATATATTTCTCACCATGACCACACCATGTCTGGCCTGCTGGACAGCAGCTCTGTGGAGAAGGACCTGGGGCTCCTGGTGGACAACAAGCTGTCCATGAGCCAGCAGTGTGTCCTTGTGGCCAAGAAGGCCAATGGTATCCTGGGGTGCTTTAGGTAGAGCACTGTCCATAGGTCAAGGGAGGTGATCCTGCCCCTCTACTCAGCCCTGGTGAGGCCACATCTGAAGTGCTGCGTTCAGTTCCGGCCTCTCCAGTACAGGAGAGACATGGAGCTCCTGGAGCGGGTCTAGTGGAGGGCAACAAAGGTGATTAAAGGCCTGGAGCATCTCTCTTACAAGGAAAGGCTCAGGGAGCTGGGCCAGTTCAGGCTCAAGAAGAGATTACTGAGAGGGGATCTCATCAATATCTGTAGGTGTCTGAAGGGATGGTGTCAAGCAGATGGATCCAGGCTCTCCCTGGTAGTGCCAAGCAATGGGACAAGAGACAATGGGCAGAAACTGATGCACAGGAACTTCCACCTGAATAGGAGTAGAAGCTTCTTTAGTGTGCAGGAGACTGAGCCCTGGAACGGATTGCCCAGACAGGTTGTAGAGTCTCCCACACAGGTTTGAGCCTGTGGCTCATCCTACCACCCCTGATTTAGTACCATACCTCCATGTAAGTTCACACAGCAGCAGACACCACTCAAATGCTGCAGAACTCCCCCCATGCATCCCAAGCAGTTGCTGTAGGACCAGATTGTTGCTTTTTGCACAATGCATAAGTAAGTAAAGTCATCCCTGCACCTTCCCCCAAATTACCTGGTAACAAACAGCTCTGGGAGAAGCTGCCACTCAGAGCAGCATTGTTCCTACTCTTCTGAGCTGCATGAATGTCACCATGCTCACCCACCAACTCCAGGAGAGAGGGAAGTGATTCACCTCAGTTTTGCAGAACTGTAGAAAACTCTCCTCTGCTTTGCTGTCAGTATTCCAAGGCCCTCACAAGTGCAGAAAAGAAATGATGAGGAGGGATCAGTGTAACCAGGTTACACGCAAGACCTGATCTACCTGTTCATTCTCGCTCAGGGACAATGCCATGGCTGCCTTCAGGGCTGTGATGTAATGCAGCTGAAGTAACATTACATATATATATATATATATATATATATATATATATATACCTAGCTTTTCTTTTTTTAATTCACTGGCTGACTATACCTCTCTTACAGAACACGAGCAAATCATCTGTTGAAATATGTAAGTAATCTTTACTGAGGAATCAGTAATGGTAAATCCAGCTCAAGCAATGCAGACACTATCAATTATCACAATCAGTATGATGAATGTAACAGCACAAGATAACAACAGAGAAATGAACAGTAACTTTTGCAAAATTTTAATAGAAAATAAAGGTTCCCCCAATTTTAACCTAATTTCTATTAGATGTTTATGTTTTAGAATAACATTTAAAAAGAAACTAAAGGCATATTTCACATTCCCAACTTGTAATCACCTACTTATCATAAAAGGAGAGAGAATTACATTTTAAATTTGGTATACCAATGTGTTACAAAATTCTTTTCTGAATACTTTTTTAAAAGTATACGTGTTTAATATATATACATTACACCCACATAGATGCACATTAACTGATATATGTCACAGATAAAACTTTTTTAACCTAAAGAAGCAAATAGAAGAAAATCTTAAAAGTGCAGAAAGCACAAAATGACTTCTTTATCTGAAGTTAGAAAATGATTTGATACTGGCAGCTACCTTTGAAACTATTACTCTTGGCAATTTTTTAAATCTATTTGTTTTCCTTGTGACCAGAGATAAAAACACTAAATCATCATCCATAGTTTAGTTGCAATCTGCTACTGATACATTTTTACACATCTTTACTTGTTGTAACTCATTAAGAGCTCTTTAAAACTTGTATCTTTCAAACATATAATATTTTTACTTGGGGTTTAGTGTATCAGGTATTTTTTTCCCCAAGATATTTCCACTATGTAATTCTGAACAGAAATACAGTATTAATGCTTAAGTGAGAAAAAAACTGTCTCCTCCCTTATCATTATTTTTGCCATTTTGAAAAAGAAAATGCAAACAAAAAAACCCAACATAATAACTACTTTTTGAGACAAAAATGAGTATTTTAAAATTCCAGTATTCACTGGAAGTATACTCAGTGAATAACAGTCTACCTTTCCTCCCTGAAGTAATTGGTTTTGACTGGGTAGGGTTATTTGTACTTGAAAACTTCATAACAGGCAGAGTCCTTTAAAAACATTACTTACAGTTGTATACCAAAGGAAAATTTGCAGGAACAGAAATACATTCAAAGTGATTTTTCTGAGAGTTGCTATTTTAAGGAACTAAAATCTGGGTCTAGCACGAGTTATTTGTACATGAATTATTCTGTGACTCCTGCCATCTCTCCTTTCAGTACACATACTCATACCCTTTTTCATTATGAGCACCATATTTTCACATAGCAGTCAATATAACTTGGAAACTTTGAAATATAACCATACTTATATGTCACGCACATACCTAACTACCAAAACCGTTGATGACCAATGCCAGGCATCTCCCCCATTAACTGCTACCCTCGGATGTCTGACAGAAAAGTTAAATGGGAGAACAGAGGCAATCACAAGTTTCTCTTAATTTTTCCCCAAAGATCCAGAAGTTACCTTTTGGCTAATCACATCATTTTGAAATAGAAATCTGAGGTTTTGTTACTGAAAGTGTTTTGAAAGAAGTTTGCAGTGAAAGGAGAGAAAGAAATAGCACCCGCTCTACCTCAGGATGGAAAACTGAAATAATGAAGTTCGAAGAGAATAATGGAAGGAAGCAATAGTTTCTCCTAATGCATTTTTTCATTCTTCCTTGTGTCCTTCAAAACCAGACCCAACATTTCACCCAGCCATTTTATTCATCTTCTGACTCCATCACTCCAGCATTTCACCCTTTCTTTTCACCCTTTTATCTCACATTTTAATCTGCCTTATCCATTACAAATCTTACTGTGTTAGCACTCTTTTTTCAGAATGGAGAAAACCTCTTTGTGTTTATCCCATCAGAGATCACATTCAACCTGCTAAAAGACTAAATCTCTTCTGGCTTAGAGAGAATTAGAACCAAAGATCCTTCTTTTTATGGCTCTATTTCTCTCCGCATCCTTAAAACAATGTTTTCCTCCTACTCAACACTTTAAAGTATCCCTCTATATTTGTCTGGGAGAGTGGGCATGTGCAATTGTGCAAATGTGCAAATGTGATCTTACTACCATGATGTGTTTTTCATTAACCTTTCACCTTTGAGAACAGGTATTTTTTCCTCCTCAGAAACAGTTCAAGAGATATGGGTCATAGACACGTAGGCACAACAAAAAGAATGAAAAGCAGAATGGACTTAAGTGTCTTCAATGTCTTTGGAGAAGTTTCAGTGTTGTCATTAAACACCACCTGAAGGATTTGGTCACCTGCTGATGGGACAGGAATGTTTCAGGCTGAATGTCTTGAACACTTCAATTTGTACATTTAGATATCCAGTGGGAGAGGATCGTCTCATCGTAACCTGGTATTAAACGTGGAGTGGATTCAGCAATAGGGCTCATGAGCACACCGACTACCACCACCAACTCCAGCCATATTACCCTATGCTAATTAGAGTTCTCCTTCGAGAATATTGTAAGAAGATGAAGAAATTAAAATCCATGCATGACACAGGCTCAAGGAGCTGATTTGTTGAATAAAAATGAGCTGGCACATCCATCCCCTCTGGCGTTCATGTTTGTCCTGCTATTTAAATTGGATAACCGTGCTGTACAAATGCTGCCAAATCAGGTTCCCCACCTGGCAAAACATGGAGGCAGAAAGCTTCTGCAGGTAATGTGGTTCTGGTCAGTAGGAGACAGCTAAGTCCAGTGCTGTCAAAACTAAGGCAGATTTTATGTCCATCCTCTATAGGCAGCCATTTGTGTGGGGTGTTTGAGGATTACAATTTTCAAGTCTGGTATTTTGAATTATAATTTGCTTGGGTTTGAACATTTAATACTTCTGTGTCTCTACTTCATCTCAACCAAGCTGTCAGTGCTTTACTGCTCCAACCTCCTCAGTGTGTTGAAGTTGCCAATATTCTTTCCCACTTCTTCAGGATTCTATTAACTGTCTGTAAAAAGTTGAGGTTTGGAATATGAATTTGATTTTTAAAAAATCATCTTTATTTCTCTGAGAGTAGGAGGTTACACCAGAAAGCACCAGCAGTGAAAATGAAAAAGGAAGCAGAGTGTCTGGTTAGAAACAAGTAGTGTGCAGAGTTGCAATACTGTGCCTTGCCAAACTCCGTTCCTAACACCAGAGGGAGCTGAGCAAAGGTATAAATTCTGAAAACCCCCTCCTTGAGAAGGCCAGACTTTGCTGGCCAAACGGGCCCCTGAGGCTAATACTGTCGTCTATACAGATTCAGAACAGAAAAAAAAAAAATATTACAAATATTGCCATAAGGAGAGCATCCATTTCCTCCTGTTTGAGGAGTGAAAAAATAGCTTCACAATGTTTGCCCAGAAGTTTTCTTCCTTTCTATCTTCTTACTGAGGACTTTATCAAACTCTTTATTTTTTGAAATAGCATCCATTTTTGAAAATGAAAGATTTCATGCATCTACTCCTTGGGTGGCACTGGTAGACTGTAACCTATATTTATTTCATACACAGTCATATTTTGCCCAGTCTTAATTACTGCTTTTATAAGCCATAAGTGTTTCCTTTTGCTTCTTCAACTTTTCACAGTTTTTGCTGTATGGATATCTTCATAAGTTCAATATCATAATCTTGTTTATCAACAAAGATCTTACCTCTTCTGCAGTAAATGGGGTTTGGCTTTTTTGGTTTTGTTTGGTTGATTTGGTTTGTCTTCCATTTTTTATGTTTTCCCCACAGTTTTAAAGATATACTGTGATATAAAAAACTGTATGATCAGTATTACAGAAAAAAGTCTTGAACTAAAAATTTCTTAAAATATTAAAAAAAAAAAACAAACTACCACATTGCCTCTAGTTTTGATTTAATTCTTAAAGAAAAACTAAGGATCTGCTGAGCTATCAAGCTTGCATATACACAGTCTGTAATTATTTCAGCGCTTGTCCTTGACATAAATGATAACATGGGGCATCTCTACCAGCAGATGAAAAACATCAACCCTTTCCAGACATCTAACTGCAAAAAGTATAGAGACTCCCACTGTGTTCAGAACAAGTTCAACACATGCTGTTTGAGCCAGTAGTTGGGTACTAGCCTATAAACTGAACTTTAACATCCAATAGTTCGGTTTTGGGGTTTTTTTATTTATTTTTCAATGTTTTCTATTGACCTGAGTACTCTGTCATTGCTCATTGTGGTAACCTGCTGGATGGAGGACTTACCATTTTTAGCTTCACTACTATGCTGCAATAACTTTCCTTAAATATTTACCTTTTATTTTCTACTCTGACATTTATGTACATCACACCTCATTTGCTTCCCAGGAGTCCAATTAATTTTAAAAATTCCGTTTTTGTCTGCATTCATCTGTTGCTGATCATTTCTGTGTGATAAGTTCAGTTCTGTGTGAAATATTACATACTTGATTTTAAGCAAGCTAAGCCTGCAGTTATAATTACTGATGTGCATGTTGCATTTCTGAATGTGAAAATGGTCATCATCCATTTGCATGTGTAATTATCCATTCCGCATACACAATCTGCAGGTGAAGGTTTCAAAGGCCACAGTGGTCTTTTCACATGCAAATTAGATGCTGACTACACTTGCATGTTTTACACGCAATTACTCGCTTAAGACACCTAAAAATCAAGACCTAAAATTGCTATTTACAATAAAGGAGATGATCAAATTCGTCAGTCTGAGGAAGTTCTAACAAAGATGTGTGAAACCTTGTGTCATATTATCATCGTGTTTCACAGTTATGCCAAAGCTGCTTCTGGACAAGTGAATAATGCAAAACCTTATTGCAAATCTGCGGATGGATTAGGGCATTTGAAGAAACGGTAGCCAATAAATGGAAGGCTTTGATGGAAAGTTTGGCTTTGTTAAAGAAATTTAGGTCACATCATGAAAAATGCAAAATGAGAACATACGTTCAGTTTTAGGGGAGGGAGATGTAACCTGTTGCTGAGCTGTAGAAGAGCTAATCTTACTGTGTTAAATCCATTGCAGAAGATGTTGATAGGCTGGTCTTAAACACGCGGCTGTTAGGCCATTGACATTTCACTCTTCAAGCTGACCGTACGTCGAGTTTAAGTCTCACACATATATCAATGACACTGATGCTAAAATCCAGCAGTGGGTGAGGTGAAATGAAGGTTTTTATCCTCTCTCAGAAGAATCACTTGAATTTCTATTCAGAAAAGAAAGCCTTCATCAGGACCTGCAAAAGTGGAAAGCGTGAAAAGAAAGGATTAACAGAGATGCCCTTGTGCTTTGCTGAAGGAATGGGAGTTTCTCCCAGATGAACCCAGTGAAGAACTTAACTTCTTTCATTAAAATCCAAGTCTAATTTGAAATTTGGAATTTGTTTGCTTCCATTCATTTGAAACACCCTCATCAAACTGTTATCCCATTTGTGAGTGTGAGAATTCCTGTCTTGCAGATAAGTCTCTTGTAAAACATTTCATATTGAGCATTTTTATTTCAGTAAAATTATAATGTACATTTCAACGTCCTCTTTTCCATAATAATAGTCACTGACTTTCCAGAACTTCATGACTCTTCTTTTGTTAGAGGACATTATGGTGTATGTTTTGCTGACACCAAATTCATCCTTGTCAGAGTGTTTCAATTTTTTTCTGTGGCAAAAGAAATTAAATTTTTTCTGTGGTCACAGATAGCCTCTGAGCTACCCAGCAAGCTTCACTAGCACAGACATAACCTAAGCAGAAGGGTCTCCTGAAAATTGAATTATGTTCCCAAGTTATTGAGTAGTAGTACTTTTATAGCAGTCTAAGGTCATGAGAGAGACAAGGTTTATGAGGAGAAGCAGTATTTCCTATCAAAATAATTAATGCTATGTTGAAAAAAAGTGGTATATTTGGGGTTCAGAATGCCTTAAAATAAGCATCTTTGAATGACTGGCTAAAAATAAAAAGGAAAAAAAATAGAAAATAATAAAAATGATAATAATTCTTAAGAAATAAATTTTATAAAAAGAAACCTAAAATAGTGTATCTATTTATAGTCTGTCCTTGTATATTCTCCTCCCTTACACAGTACTCATTTTTGTGATATATTGGAACCTATGTTTAGTTTGTCAAGAAATATGACTACAAAATAGAGGCATGGAGCTAGATCAGTCCAGGTCAGCAGGTCCAGTCATCATTTTGTCAGGTAAACCCTTTCTTAAATGTAGTCTGCTTAAAACTGATTATGGTCCTTGTTTCCCCTTTTCCAATCACAGAAGTGTGGTTTAGAAATGCACTGCCCCAAATCTTAAAAACTTGCTCCTACATTCTATCTCAAATTGATTGATTGGCCATTTTTGACTCATTTGTCTTGTGGCAGCGTAGCTGAAAAAGCTTTTAGCTTTCCCAAGTTTGTGTTGACCTTCTTATGTACTTGTCCAGAGCAATCATCTCTTGTAGGATTTTTCTCACCTAAATAATCCAGATTTTTATATTTGTCTTCTTGGGAGAAATAAATTAATTTCCCTGATTGTCTCACAGCCTGTTGCTGTGCTGGTTGTACTTTAACATAACTTTTGTTAAACATGGGGACCAGAACTGGGTATGCTATTGCTGCCTCTATTGACATATTACCTATCTGCCCTGAATTGCTCCATCTTTCAACTTCGGTTGTCTTTTTTTTCCTGACCACATCACATCAGTGAGTCATAGTCATCTTGTGATTACTAATGCACTCAATGTATTATACATTTGTCATGTGTTGTTTGTTCATTCTGTTCATTCTCTGAGTCTTTTCCCAGGAGGAGAAGTATGTCCAGAGATGTGTCAGGCTTTAGTAGCACTTCCTTTTTTTTTCCCCACCCTTAATTCTGTGGTATGGCACTGCATATTTTTTAATTGCTGTCTTAATTTTTCCATTTGAATGAAAAGGTGAGGACATTGGTGATTGTTGATAGCTCCTGAGCAGCTAAATCCAGCGTCTCAGACCAACAACACACAGAATGTGTCCTTCACATAGAAAAATTTTGTCCCTAGAGCAAAGTGTTGAAGAAGCACACTTATTGACCATGGTCTTATCCTGATATTCTGTGATGGCCATTTAGGTAATTTGGCAACAAAAGAATTTGTCACTGAAATCTTGGAAATTAGACAGAGATCTAGCATGAAATAAATACTGTTACAGCCCACATGACAGCTATGAGCTGCTCACAGAAGCCTTTACTAGTACCGAAAATAATCTGCAGTATTTCATACCACCCGTGAAGACTTCATACCTTGTATCCCAGTACAGCTATACTGCCTTGATGCAGTCAAGAGGAGAGGAGTACAAAACAATCTACAGTTAAGTAATTCTGAAACATTCTGAGACATTCTTCAGTCTCTTCAGTGAGGGCTGATATAGTTGGTCATGCTTAGAGAGTTAGATCATTGATTTCAGCATGAGTGAGGGTTACAGGAAGAGGACACAGCCATCCACAGAGAAGAATGGCAGACAGAAGAGCCAATTGCTCTGAGCTCCTGGAAATTTAACTGACAAGGAAAAAAAGATTAGTTTCACTTTTTTTTTTCAATCTAAACCTCTCTTTTCAAGGAACATAAAAGCAAGTAAGATTTTCAGGTGATTATCAGCTCTGGGAACATGAACTTTGATATTGGTAATAAGGATATCTATGCATAGAATTCTCAATATATTTTTATCCAATGATTTTTAATTTGTTTCTTGGCAGAAAGAAGGGATTCATTCAGAACCTCAAAACAAGTTAAAATATGCAAAAGAGTAAAAAAATACAATGATATGCAAACCTGAGATGAGATTATTTTAAAAATAATGATTGAGGGGAAAAAAAAGAGCTCTTTAAAATGCCTTGATGGGTTTATTTTAAATATTGAGTGAATTATGCAGCCTGTTTTCTTGTTTTGTTAATGAAGCATCAGGACCTAAAATATATTTAGTGTTTCATGAATATGCAATGAATTGCTAAATATTTGCAACGAGGTTTGGCAGTGTGAACTTTCCTGAAAACTTACCAACCTGAACACTTAAAAATACTTTGAATCAGCAAGAACTCAAACACAGGAACTGATCAGCTACTCTCTTTCCTCAAGGAAATTTCTAGTGGCTTTTGGGTTTTGGTCAGGGAATGCAGAAAAGCAGCCACTAGGGATGAAATATCTATTGACCTCATTCAAATAATGTCTTGACCAAATAACAGATGGAGGTGTTCAAAGGTTCCCCATGTAGGCTGATAGAACCAAATTGGAGTAATTATTATTATTATAAGACACAGCTGCTTGTTTTGCAGCTGCCACCCAAACCAGGGCCTTTAGTGCACTCGGTGAGTTTGAAAACATTTTTCAGCTCTGTTAAACACCAATTTATTTATGAAAGACCAGTCATAAGTAGAACTAGACTAACTGCAAAACACTGTAAAATGGAAGCAGTTTTGCCAGACTGAAAACAGAAAGAAAAAGAAATCAGCCTACTTTGTCATCTTGGATCTCTTCCTTTATTTGGAATTATGATTGTAAAATCAAAGAATGGCTTGAGTTGGAAGGGACCTTAAAAATCACCTAGTTCCAACTCCACTGCCCTGGGCAGGAAACCTTGCACTAGAGCAGGTTGCTCAGAACCTCATCCAGCCTGGTCTCGAACATTTGCAGGGATGGGGCATTCACGGCTTTGCTGGGCAACAGGTTCCCATGCCTCACCACTGTCAAAGTAAAGAAATTCTTCTAAATATCTAATCTAAACCTACCCTCTTTCTGTTTAAAGTCATTACAGCCTTGTCCTGTCACTGTTTTCACTTGTAAAAAGTCCCTCTCCAGCTTCTCTGTAGGCCCCAGGTTGAACTCCAATTGCATCAGTCTGTCTTCATAGGAAAGGTGCTCCAGCCCTCAGATCTTCAGGTTTTCATAAAAGGTCAACCCAAAGGAGCTGATTTTTGACCCCATCACTGGTTCAGCTCAATGCAGCACTGGGGGCCTCCCTCACTTGCTTTCAAGAATGGTCAGAAAATTATCTGGCCTCACCTTCTCTCCTTAGTAAAACTGTAATCGAATACTTCCAACAGCAAGTATTTTTAAATCACGGCAACTACATTTCAATACTGCTGCTGGTAGCAGAGTTTTAAATAGGGCTCTGAGTCATATCAGGGCTCTGTGTGGCTGCTCTCCTGGAAAGAAGCAGGCATAGCTGCATTATGTGCATTTCTGCTGCTGAAGTGTGCAGGCTGCCTCGTTATTCCACACTCCTGACAGTAGCTGTTCATGCTGAAATCATAGGCTGCAAATTGCAAGAGCTAAAAGCCAGATATTCCTCCTGCTTAGTTATGCTGCTGGAAGGGTGGCACAGCTGTTTAAGGGGAGCTGGAGTGGGGAACGATAATCCTATCATCCGTCCCAACCAAATTCCTCTAGGCAGTGCAGCAGGGCTGGAGATGTGATGTCCCATACAGGACAGTGGGATTACTTACACAACTTGGTGACAAGCAAAAAGCTGCCAAAAGAAGCTGCTCAAATGGCTTCAGACTGTGCACTCCAGATCCAAGACTGGTGTCCACCATTAGAGAAGATGTAGCATATATGCCCTCTTTTTCTTGTGCTGATGTCAAGTGCTTCATCTGACTTGGGAGATCTCGGGGTTTTTCCTCTTGTGGCCAAGTGAAAAAGAAAAGAAATGCATGGCTTTCTTCAAATTTCTAATTTACTTTTGCTGGACAGATTTTAAGATTACCTGGCTTAGCAAGCATGAAGATATTAGGAATAAACAAAAAAGATGGATGCAGTATGTGTCTAGGCCCAAATTTTTTAAAAACATACACTTGTCATTTCCTTCATTCAAAATTAAAAAGGACATACAACTTAAGAAAAGAAATCAGCGTGAAGTCACAGGTACTTGCTCTGTCACAAACCCAACTAATATTTTCAAGCACATATTAAAATTACAGAGGCGAATCCTTAGCAAGTCAGAGGAATTAATGCAAAACCTGCCGAGTGTCGCTATTCACACCTGAACCTGATCTTTGGTAGCCCACTGAGGTTTGTACTGCTAAATTAGAGCAGTTTTTATAGATAATAGCAAACATAGGGTGAAAAATTAAGCATACAGTGACTGGTAATTAATTAAAACTTTATTTATTCTTAAGTGTGCTGTGCTGACTCTAGAGCAGTCATTCAGGCTTTTAGGGTACCTATGTTCAAGCAACTGCACAATCTATAATCAGAGGATATACTCTGATGTATAGAGAAAATAAACAGAACAAGCTGACTGGAAAAGAGTTAGAAAATTATGAGGATGGTATTCTAAGCTCTGGTTGCAGCCTTTTTCAGATTGTATTACATCTTGTCAGACAAGCATAATTTCTAATAGTGAAAAATGTATTGCATGCAAATCCCCTCAGAAGATGATAGATGAAAGATAGCTGGTTTCTCTTACATTCAAAGAGGACTTCAGGTTGTTCCTGTCTCAGTTACTAAAAGTTAGGTTTCTTGACAAATAGGAAATCCTGACAGAAGCCAATATTAAAGGCATTCGAGTGAAACCTTTAGTACTTTCTTTTTTTGAACAGCCAGGGCAAATGGTTCTTTTTGCATTTTCTGAGACCATTTTAATTGTATTTAAAGCCAGCTCAGGTCTTCCAAATTCAGAAGATTCAGTGGAGGAGAAAATACCAAACAGTTGTAGACTTAATGAATTATCAGCATAGGCCCTGATCCCTTAAAACTTTCTGTGACATTGATTCCTCTTTTAAATCTCGGTAAGCTGTGATTGTTCAGTGTAATTGGCCCCAGGTGTCTGAGGCACAAGACTGCCCTTTAGTATGAAGTATTTCCATCTTGTTAGCACTGGAGAAATGCTAGAAAGCTGTGTAATTCTGTAACAGCATGATTCTATGTACAATGGGACAAAGAGAATGCTAAATCCTAGAAACTTATAGACATTCAGGAATTGTGGTAGCAGCTTTGGAAAAGAGTACATTTCAGATTGATAATATTTGCAGGAAGTATCTATTTTCAATCTTCTTTTCTTTAGGACAGTCTCTGAGCATAAATTACTGTGTCACAAGCTTCATACAGTTTATGTGCTCGTCACCTAGAGGAATCTTGGAAAGATTGTGCCTGCTGTCCCCAAAACTGTGAGCAAGAAGGAAATATTAGACCTCAGTTTTTAACAGTGTGATACAAAATGTTTTTCAGATTCTGAAATGCCTGATGTAACTTTGAAATATTCTCACGTATGAATCCACAAGCACTATAAATATTTCAACCAGCATTCCAAGTACAAAAAAACACCATAACTTCCTCTGGTTAAGTAAGGTTTATTTGCGACTCTGAGGGCCAGTGGTTGATGGACAGAGTGTAAAAGGATTTACTTGAAAAATAGCATTTGAATATATGCAGATTTCCCAGAATAATAAGAATAAATGCGGTCACTTTACCACACAAATATTGCCTTCTTGTTTTCCATTATGTCATAAATCTTTCTATGGTACAGAAGCTCATTAATCAGAAAAACAATCACCTGTATGAGCATAGCCACTCCCCCTTGAATAGCTGAGTTCAGATGTGATCAACAGTAAAACGGATGGTCTTCCCCTAGAAACAATGACGTATTAAAATAATCAATAGTGGTATGATGATGGCATGCTTGTAAGATGGTGTTTGTACCAATCGCACCTGAGCCTTAATTGCTTCAATTTAAAGATATGAGGAATCTCTCTGTCACTAAGAATGAAAAACATAGTAATCACTAGCTGACAGCAGATCCACACCAGATGTCTGCTGTCATAGCACTGCAGCACTCACTGAGGCACATATGCAGTTGGAAAATCTTCCATTTGTTGTTCTATTTCATTGTTTCTGATTTTGCTTTCCTTTAAAATGTGCTTTGGGGTAAAGCAGGTATTAAAAGCCATACAGCTGGACTGCGTTCTCCTTGGGCTGATCAGACCTGTGTCTTTAGTATTGCTGACAGGGACATGTGAGTCCAGTCTCTGAGGCAGCCTGGTTTGTGATCAGCTGCCCGATGCACTGGGCTCCACTGTGCCAGACTGGCAGAGCTCCCAGCTGGGATGAGATGCAATGCCTAGGACTGCAGATATGGGACAGTAATTTGGAAACTCCTTCTACAGCAAAGTCAGATGTGGCTTCAGACTCTGAACAGTATGATGAATTGATGCAGTTTATTCCAGGTTACTGGTGTATCCTGGTGCCTTTTATCAACTTTCCCCTTGTCATTTGACAACACAGTCTGTATGTTTTCACCATAATGTAAAGTAGCACTTCCACAGGACACCATCTACACAAAAAATTATTCCTCCTTCTGGTGTGGTATATTATAGCAGTCAATTACATTGTAGCATTCAGGGACCATTAGGCAAGACAGATGTCCCTCTTATGTCTAATTCAATGCTTTGGTTTCCAAAAAGTGCCAGAGCCCTGCTTCACACAGGGAAATTAAAAGAACTATAACCTGCAGGGGGGGAAAAAAAAAAAAGAGAGAAAAGAGTAGATAAAAGAAATTTAGGGGAAACAAAAAAACCGAGCTAAACATGAAAAAGAAATTGTACATTAGGTTTTTACACACAGTTTAAGCAGGATAAATATACGTAATGGATTATTTTCCTTCATTAGAGGCATCCTATAAGAATGACATGTATCAAAGAAAGAAAAATACATGCAACATGGCTAAAAATAAAACTGCTTGACTGAGTGAATCAGTGAGGAACAATAATCCAGAATAATGGACAAACACTGCACTTGGGTGTGAAGATGATATAGGGCATTTTTTCAAGCATAAAGAATGCATCTTTAAAATGTTCAGATTAGTAAGATTTCTGTCCAAGCAGGAATAATTATCTGACACGAGCAGGACAGGCTCATGAAATACTTGTAACTATTTGATTATCAATCAACAAAACCAGAGCAATAAAAATGACTGCTTCCCAGCAGGTGGCACTGAAACTAATGAGTTCTAATTCACCTCAGCATCTTTCTGCAATCTTTGAAAAGACTGGTAGATTTTCATGATGGAAGGTTTCCTCATTCTCTTTCTAGAAGTTCCCTATTGGAGATCTCAAGGAGTCGGAGAAAAAAACAGGGGCCAACAGAAGAATTTCAAGTATCAAAAAATTCTGCTATTAAAAACTGTCTGGCTAAAAAGAAAGAGCCTTTTTCTCTCATAAATACTGGGGAAGAAAATTGTACAACACTACAGAAACTTGGCTGTATCATCTTTGCTTCAGAAGTCATAGATCATGTTATGCTGCCTAAACCTCTAGTTAGTCCATTCAATCAACTTTTCTTGAAAAGCTTTGCAATTCAGACTAATATTCACTTTATATTTTAAAAATTATAGGCAAAATACTAACATGACAGCTGACAAAGCCCTCTGAATGTGGTTAGTGTGAGATATACGGTGCAGCCATGTGGAAGCGCAGTGTGATAGATGGATGCTGTGCAGGCTTACCAGCCATCCTGATTTGTATGCAGCAATTCTGTCCTCATTCTGAGACTCCCACATTATGCCAGGGATTATGATTGTTCTGAGACTCCTGATCCCTAGGAGAGGCATGCAGAAAAATATCTAAAAGTGCTACAGTGAGGCAAAGTTGTAAAGGAACAGCTGGAGGGACAAGACATCGACAACAAAACAGGGAAAAAACAATCCCATAGGTCTTAGAGAGATAATTGAATGACAGCCTCTGTCCCTAGCATTCCTGATATTCTACCATTCTTTCTTCTTTGTCTATCATTATGTCACTGCAAATAATAATGCTGTCTTTAATAATATAGAAAAGATATGTACTATGACTATTTTAAAGTTTTATGAATCACTCTACCTTCATCGTTTGTTGACTGCATCCTTGAAAGTCTACGAAAGAGTGAAAAATCCTGTTAGCTGACATGATCTGTTGTAAAGAAATCTTGTTTTTTCCTTTTTGGTTGTTTAAATTGTAAAGTATTTGTTTTAAGAGGTTATCTGTAGGGCTGTCCCATTATATGAATATGTTTAAATTTTAAAAACAATTTACAAATTACTCTTCTGTACTCTATGCATTAGTTCATTAATAATGGATTTCCATGTGATGCTTCCTTATTGCTTTTTTAATGGAAGAAATTTAGCCAGTTGCTCTCGTAATTGTGACTTGATTATGTTCCAGTTTTTGCAACAGACTTTCCTAAGATGAACTTAAACATAATTAGCTCTCTTCAGTGTCAGTTCCCCTGAAAATGTATATCTAACTGGTACAGCAGGACTACTGCTTGTGCATTCACCCAAGAGGCTGAAAGCAATCCAGCAGAAAAATTGTGAATTTGGGAGGCTATGTTTATTAGAAGTGAATACTGTAGTGTAGCCAAGCATACCTGCGAAGAATAATATTTCAATCACAAAATAGGTCAGTGAAAAACATACTTTTCCAAGGTACTTTGATAGAGAAACAAAAATCTCAAAAGAGCACAAAATTAGCTTAATTAACGGAGGAGTCTAAAATTCAGATCTTTGAAAAATTAGCTAAGGCTAACTTCAAGGAAAATACAGTTGCACAGATATACATATATTCTGACCAAAATTGTTGCTAAAAGTAATAGAATTGTAAATCAGAGTTTCTCAAAAGCCAGTAAGTGACGAAAACAAGGTTTCCTGTGGAAGCCTGTGTATATATTATTCAAAGTGCTTTCCTGAAGGAACCTGGCTCGTGAGCCTCCTCTCCTCTTCACAGGATCAAGGAGGGATTCAGATATACAGCACAGTGCAATCTAATGCTTAAAAGGAAAGATTAGGCCATCCCTGCAGAAAGTTGTTCTCTTCTGTATGGGTCACCATGCAGAGAGGGACAGAACCATGTAGCTGGCAGCTTGGCAGCAGTTTGTTACACGGCAAAGGAATATCTAGCAGTGCGATCAAAGAACTGCTCAGCTTCCGAAGGAGAGTGGTTTTGAACTATTCTCAGCTCATCTTCTCTTTAGCTTATCTTTATTCCCCTCTCCTGTTCCTTCAGTCTCTCCCTTTCCTCCTCCTTGCCTAATCTCCTCCTTTCACTTTTTATTAACCTATTCCATCCCTTCCTACCTTCCCTGTGTCCAGTCAGTTAAACCTCTTTTCTAGAATTTTTCCTTATTAGTCAGAGCTGATTGTAAACATGGGAACTCGTTTCAGAGTCTGGAGCCACAACACCCCTGAAAAGGCAGGAGCAACAAGAGACACAGGAATATTCTTGTAAACAGGAATATCCTCCCAAACATCTGAATCTCCAGGATGGAGCGTGCCTAGACATTTGGGGAGGCAGGAACAGGGCTCAGCAGGCAACTACGAAGCAGAAACAATAGCATAATCAGTGGACAGAAAATATGATTTCTATCAAGTAATACATAATCAAGTTAATAATACTTCAAAAGCTTTATAGTTTATTCAAATTTGGAGAAGATTTCATTAAATCAGCAAAAAAAAATCATATTCGTTTTACCTCAGAAATCAGCCTGTCAAATGTCAAGTTCTTGCTCCATAGAACAGAGACCTAATGAGATACCTTTAAGAAGACTTTTAAAATGTGTAAAATAATATTAGTCTTGTCTTCTGAAAATTTCTGGATTTTTTCAGCTAAAACTCTTCCAAATAAAGAAACTTACAAATCAGCCCACGTATAGCATGAACACACATATTTAAAGTCTGATGATATTTTCAGGAACTAGAAGGAGTCATAGGCTAGAAATTACTGGGAAACTTTTATCATTAGCAGATGTATTACCTTATCAGTAGTGTTGAAGAGGATAATGATCCATTACTAAAACATGCAAAAATTACAAAAACTCTATCTGTAATACCTGCCTGTCCTGCAGGTCCTGTAGGGAATTGCCTAACCTGCACCTGTACAAGAAGCAAATAGCATTTTTTGTTAGCTAGGCTGTTTTTTAACATTGATCAATAAAGACCTTTCTGCTGTTGACGGTAAGTTATCCATTACCCTGATGATTCTCAAGCTCCAGCACAAAAAAAAGGTTGCAATAGGGCTTTGTATGGTCCAAATTACAAAAAATTACAAATAATAAAATATCAGTGTATCTTTAAATTGTGTACAACATTTGCCAACAATATTTCATTCTTTATTAAGTGTCAAAAGGATGATAATTTTTTTTCTGCAGATTTTCTTCATAACAACAAAGCTATTAATGTAACTCAGCACAAGAAAAATATGCTTTGTTTCAGTCGAATCACTGGAAGAGCCCAGCAGAGGTTAGTATCACATACGTTATGGGTTTGACTGGCTGTCGTTTCGTAGCTCTGATCAATAAACTAATTGAGCTGTGTCAAATTGGTCTTCTGGGCTTTTACTCCTATTGGAAGCAATTAATACTCAATTTTGGAATAAACACAGAGAAGGCAGGCACAGTGATGTCTCCTCTGTGAACAGCCTACATGTACCGCACATCTTCTCTCTCATTTCCCCTCGTAGCTCATTCTGGTAGGATAAATACAATTTCCATGACCCTGAAGTTTCTTAAATTTTCCCTTGATTGCAGTGAAACTCTCTTTTTAACCCCACAACAGCTTTAAATATGCTGTCCTGCTCTACTAGTGTTCATCTCCTACTTTTCTGATCTGAATCCTTCACTGCTTGCTGAGGCAGTGCCACGTTTTTCACTATCATTTATCAGGCCTTGCAAAATCTCAGTCCTGTGTTGTTTTTACTGTATATTATTTTTACTATACTACGCATGTGAAATCCAAATGTGAGGATCAATAATCTTTTCATTTTGATTAAAAGGTCAAGGGGAGATAATCAGATACATTACTTTTATTTATTTACTTATTTATATATTTTTTTGGTGTCTTTCAATTGCATTGAGATATCTCTGAACTGCGTTTTGAAGATTTTACTCTCTGCTCTAGGACTACTGAAACCTTTCCTTTCAGCTTCACTTCTGACTAAATAAAGTCTCCAGAGCTTTATTTCAAAACAAATTCCAGCAGGCATGCACAGATTGTCAGCTTCCAGAAACATTAAATGTAAATGCAACAATGTCAGGGAAGGAATTCCTATATGCAGTGCTGCAGCTTCAATTAGGCCAGCATCTGTCTAGGTCCTTTTTTATCCTACATACAGATCCTTCTCATATTGCCACTTATAACTGCACAGGTAAGTTTCTCTGGAGATTTGCAGTCCTGAGCATAGTAGTGAGGAGTTCCCTTGAGAACCAGGTTTGCCACAAGGGTCAGGATCTGGGTTTGTACTTCCCTTTCCTCTGGTCTTCTGCTGTTTTGCATTAGATGTACCCAGAGAGATTTTCGTGCCAAAGAACCTCGTGCAGTAGTTCAACAAAGAGGTATAGGCAAAGTAATCAAAGTACTCCTTAAGTAATCAAAATAACATCAAGATGAAATGAACCTTTAGGAAGTGTTCCACTAGCATTTGCTCTATTAACAGGGAAAGGTTTTGTCCTTATGATCAGCTAAGGCTTTAAAATATGTTCATTTTAATAAAAATACTAAACCTTTTATTCTGTCATAATGAAATTATCAGTATATTCTACTGCTGCAAGTTTTACAAACCTTTCAGTATAACATCATTATGACTTTAGTTCTTAGAGATACAGGTATTAAGGAAAGAAATTTTATTTGTGTTTGTGAAGTTTCCTAGGATTTGGTGGTTGAAAAAAGTCTGAAATGTTGTGACTTTCCTGGTAACAAGAACAGTTCTTCAAATTGTTTTCTCTGAGTTCTGAGTTTTGGGAGTTTTTTTTGAGAAGGGGGACCATCTGTTGCACTTTGCACACTTAGTATATGAACTTTCTAGAAGTTCCTTTTAAGGTCAGAGGTAGGATGTACAACTACTTCTGTGACTACATTTTCTGTTTCTCAACTGCACTTTTCTGGAGAGATAAATGTAACATTTAGCAAATTCACCCTGACAGTTTTACTGTTCTGCCCAGACTTAGTGATTCCTCCACTAAAGAGTTAATGGGAGCTTTTGCCTGTCAGTATTACTACCTTTCCTATCAACGTATAATAACCTTTAATCTGCTTCTAGAAGTGACTTAAACCTGCACTAACTGAAACACTGACTACCTAGAAAGGTTGTGATGGGTAGACGCCTGAGTTATGCTCTGGCAGAAGTACATTTACCATGAAGAGAGGACGTGGAGAAAATCAATCAGCTGTCATTACTTCTCTAGAAACATCCCATAATTCTTGCAAAGAACAGATAAGTTGTCTTGCAATTGACCCAATTGATGGGAAAGAGTTCATAGGACATTTAACACAAAAAACCTTACACTTAACCATCAAGGCATGTAAGCAGAAGTAAAGAGAATACAGAAACAATTTCCTGAGGAAATGTTTAAACTTACAATAAAATAAACCCTGTGGGTGCCACTCACCCAGTTTACTCTGTGTAATAGGAGATAGTCCTGCGGACTGGTCAGCTGTGCTACACTTATTGTTATACATCTTTCTAAGTATTTGCCAACACTCACCAGACTTCTTGAGCACCTGGCAGCAGCTGATTAAAATGACTGAAGACCAGCATCTTCAAGTCAAAGTAGCATGTAATTGCCAAACAGGACATAAAATTTAGGAGTATATTAGCACAACAAAGAGGCCCAATGCATCTTTTTCTGTATGAGCTCAGAGGGCCTATCTATTGCTCCAGTATGGTCCAGCCTGTTTTTTCCCAAGGACTGGGAGAGCTAGGATGCTTGATGGGGATAGGTAAGATTCAGTTGTGAATGTTTTGTTATCTATTAAAGGCTCAAGTCAACTGATAACTAATATATCAAAGAATTTTTAAGTAGTAAAATGTATATAGAATAATTCTTGGAAGAATTAAATAAAATTATGAGGCAAAAAATAGACTGTCACGTATTTTGTATCTAAAAAATCATGCTTTGTTTTCCCAAAGAACATGGTATTACAGCATTCATTTGTGTGGCAGTTTCTTCCATAAGTTTAGGATTAGGTCCAGTCTCCACTTTCCAGCCCAATAAATCTGTAATGAAAACCAGTGTAATGCCCAACATATTAGTAAATCCATACTTTTATCCCTTCTATATGTGTTCATTCTTTATTAATGCACCAAAACTTTTCCCCTACAATTTGGTAGAAGACCAATAATGAATAAATCATTCAAATAAGCCTTTTAGTAGAGCTGTATGTTAATGATAATCATCAATATCTGACATTCCCTCAGGAAGAAATTCAGTCTTTAAAGTTACTTGCTTTGGGAAACGTTTGGGCAACAGGCAGTCTCGTTTCTTCAGAACAACAGCAGGGAGTCTGAAGCATACTGTTAACACCCTCTCGAGTAGATGTGACTACATTTTCAACCTATTGAAATTCCTGCTGTGTTGCTTTGTATTTAATCACAGTCTTTATTGGCATTTATTCATTGTAACTGTACTTTATTCATTTATTCACTTAAATGTTTATACAAAATTGAATATCTAAAACTGTGGCAACATCTTTTATGAGCAACAAATAAAAATTAATCCTGCTTGCATTGCATGTGCACATCTATTCAACAGATGCCCTGTTATTGTTTGATAGATGCTTGTGCCAGAAAAAGAGCTAGAAGCATACGCTGTTTAGTTTAGAAATAATTGGTTCTTAAAAGATTTTTAGTTTTCTATTTATCAGATACACGGACATATGTTTATGCATACACTCATTTTATAGTAAGACTGTCATTTGTACTTTCTATAGTAAGAATTCTGATTATTTGCCACAGTCAGAATTCTGATTAAAAGGAAGCATGAGATCAGAGTCTATATTGCTAAAAGTCTGTTTTCATTTTTCATAGATAAAGGCTGGGGCCAGTACAAGTTGACTGTTGACTGAGAGTATGGCCAGTGTTTCTCATAATTATGTGAAAAAAAGACTAGAGTCCTTAATATTAAATTACTTTTGTTTTCCTTGTAATTTTTTTTCTATTTGCTGCCAGGAAATAAAACCAGAAAGGTTTCCAACCTTTGGCCAGCAACTAAACCATAGCACTAAGTGCCACATCCAGTTGTTTCTTGAACATCTGCATGGATAGTAACTCCTTCACCTCCCTGGGCTGCCCATTCCAATGCTTAATCACCCTTTCAGGGAAAAAATTCTTCCTGATGTCCAACCTGAACCTCCCCTGGGGCAGCTTGAGGCCATTTCCTCTTGTCCTGTTGCTGGTTGCCTTTGAGAAGAAGTCAGCCCCCATAAGCAGTCAGAATTATATTTGTTTTCAAATGAGGGAGATCTGGTCCACTACTAGCAGGACTAAATATTCCCAAAAGGCATGTCTCACAGCAGAATGCCTTTTGTTCTGCAAGCCAGTGTCTCAAACTGGGCACTGTAAAGAGAACATGTTACATCTTCAATAACGAGACCCATGAATAATTTCTCTGCATTTAACTCCAGAGCCTTTTCTCTAACTTCTTTCATCTGGAAGGATGTGTCTGGGAATTGTTTTCTAGCACAATTATTTCTTCTTTGTACCTGCAGCACTCTGGGCTCTCATCAGAACTGAGCTGCTACCAGCAAAATGTTTATTTCGTGTTTTAAAGGCTGATCCTAAAAGAGATTTTCTGGGGGAAAAATAAATTCAAGAATAGGTTTTGGTCAAACAACTGATTCTTCAGGCACTTAATTTTAAAATTTACCCATAGTAATCACATAAAGACCCTCCTTTTTGTCAGCAAAACCCCTACGGCACTTAATTGCTTGATTCTTGGCCACAATGGACAGTTCTGTGTCTCTTTTGTGCCTAAAACACAGTGTGACTCACAAGAATCTTTACTCTTCCTTAGCTGTAGCATCCTGCTCTAGAGCATATGCTCTAACCACATAAACCCACAGGAGAAGACACCCCTGACCACTCAAAAGTCAACATACTCACTTTACACTGACCTTGGACCAGGGAGGGTACACCTCAGTTAGCAGACCATAAATTTGAGCATTGGTTTGGAGTGAATATTTAGTGTTTACAAAAATAAGAATGACAATTAGCAGAGATTAATATTAATATTTCACATCATATCCTATACATATCCTATAGCTTGATAGCAAAGATGGGATGGCAAATGGAGGCTGAAACTTCTGCCTGCTATGTGGGTGGTTTAGCCTCTTACACAAACTTCAGTATGTAAACCTGGGAAAGAATTAACGAGTGCACAAAGGTGTGTCTATCCAGATTGGATTTAGGCATCTCTGTATCACAAAGGGGGCTTGAAGCCAAGTTCTTCACTTCAGCAACTCCTTCTAATTACCTTAGAAGTTCTGTACACTGAGTTTTGTGAATCCTGCTTTGAACTACCTTTCTTGTCATTAAAGTACTTCTCTAATCATTGTGTGGAAATTGCACTTACCTAACTTGTGGCTGGGGAGGCTGATAAGTAGAACTAAAGAGGCCGTTTGGCTCATTGCTGCATTGAACCAAAATTCCCTGTGTGAGTCCAGGCCTAGGAGATCATCATTAAGCAGGAAAAAAATCCTATTTAAAACAGTATTTCATGCAGTAATTTCAGACTGATGGAACTATTTCTGAGAATTATAAACTACTCAAAGTACTGGTGGTAAGGAATTAAATGGCAACTAGAAGCAAGTTATGGACTCATATTTTAGGGCCACCAGAGACCACTAAGGTCTTCGGGTCCTACCTGCTGCCTAGTGCAGGCCAAATAATTTTATCTAATAGTTCCTGCAATGAACAAAAGTATTCTTTCCTGTGGTGTGAGTTAAGAGTTACTTTTAGCTGAGCAAGAATGTAGCCCCTAAGAAAATATCCAGTTTTGATTTAAACACTTCCAGCTTGAATAAGTCCTTTTCCAATTAAAAAAAAGAGAAGTGTTCACATTGCTACTAACTGGAAGGTAAAGAAACAAGGACTGTAGTTTTCTGAATTAATAAAAATTGTGAGTTGCACAGAGACCATATGAATCCAGTATCAGCCAAGGAGGTATTTCTTTGTTTATTTCCCTTATTCTTCTGTACATCTCTGAGATTTTAAAGTAGGTTATTTCTGGAGGTTGAAAGAGTTTTCCTAGTGATTCACAACAATATAACTTTGGACATACTCCAAAATCATGGCAACTAATAGATATCTTTCACTATCTTAGTCATGCTTTGGAGCAAACTCAATGTCTAAAACATGCTCTAAAATACTGACCCACACAATGCACTACAACGTGAACCTTTTATAACTAATATTATGCTTACCAATAACTAAGTAGTAAAAGTAAGTGACATCTTGAAATTCAGTTTATATCCTACAAAAAAAATAAAAGAAAAAAACTTATCCTCAGCACATGGTACATAACTTTGCCAAAAGAAGTTTTATTCTGCTGACCCTTACACTAAAATAAGTAAAGAAAATAAATTCTAATATAATCAAAGAGTGATCATAAAATGGATCAAAATCATATTGAAAATATATATACATATGTATATATAAATATAATAAACACAGTAGCTGAATATGAAATAATAATGGAGGGAATTTTATCTTAGCACGTCAGTGTCTCTCAGAAGATCCACCACACAGGTCTCTGTCACAAAGAGACAGACCAAATTCTCATCTGAAACAGTCTCTGGACTATCACACTAATGTGATGTGAGGTTACACATCCAAAGGAACAAAAATAACTGTCAGAGAAAATTGCCAAGGTCATTTGACTCCCTCCTGGAATTTGTTTCAATAAGTTGAGAGTGAATGGAGTATCAAAAACTTGGAGATGACTTCAGAAAATCTAATTACATTCAAGAAACTGTTGACTCCTCTGTTACCAAAGCTTAAGGATAAATTCCCAACTACCACTGTACCCCTGTGCAACCTCTCTCATCAATATTCTGCGGTAGGATAGAAGAAAGCTTCTACTGAGTGACTCCTCTGTCACTCTTGCTTCAGCCCAGCATGAATAATCTAATACAGAAGGAAAGATAACTGATACTAGCCACAGAGACACTTATCTTTGATTACCCCATCCACAGAGAGGTTTAGGGTTTGAACTACAAATGTTTGAGTCTCAAAATAGTCTCTGGTCTCCCTGAGCAGCAAAACTGCCACCCTCCCCCATCACTATCCTTGGTTTTTGATATGTCATAATTACCAATGGTAGCTCAAAATCTGTCATGGAGTACATTTCTGTAGTAATTTCAAACCAAGCAAAAAGTCCTTTGTATGGCGGTATCCTGAGTAGACGCATATCCAATCAGCTAGTAGAAAATGCAAAAGGAATGTCAAACTTTAGACAAGCTTGAAAAAATTTAAACCTGATGATATTTTGTATCAAAAATGCCTCCTGATTTGGCTGTCATGCAGAGTACAGCTTAATTGTTTCAGTGTAAATTAATGCAGTTCTGAGTAAGGTGAACCTTCACTCAGTGCATCATTGTTCTGTGGTAAAATTATGATCTTCTGTCAAGTAAAGGGATCTGATTGGTAACAGAAAACAGGACAATGAGCAGAAGATCCAGAGGAGAGCTCACAAAGAATGTTCAATGCATGTTGGTAACAGCCTTCTTTCTTTGACCAAAAGACCAGTTTGCATTTCTGAAATGCACCAGAAAGCATTCTTTGACTATTGGCAGCCAGGAACCTAAGCTATTTTCATTAAGGCTTCATTGGTGGTATCAATGCTTTTTGTTAAATTATGTCAAATGAGGAGAAGCAAGTATTATTTGCAATCCTCAAAAACCCCAAGAAATCGCAAAGCTATGTCTCCAGTCCCTCAAAAGATTTAAGAGATGCCTGCTGAACAGTTGTCTCAGACTTCCAAATCTCTTAGTTTGCAACCTCTTCATAAGGACTCACAATACATTTATTTCTCAATAATCACTGTTTCTTTTAAATTATGGTTTATTACTAACATGTATACCAAAAGATTACTTTACAGAAGATTTACCTTCTGCTATTCAGGTGGAATGTGTAAAATGTACTTTTTAATGTTCCTTTGCGCATTCTGTAATACCTGTTCATTACACAAGAACAGAAAATGTTGCATATGTTGTATATTGTTACAGTATAAGATGGTTCACAGTCAATGCCACCAGCTGGAAAGCATGTGATCCCAGCTTGAAGGTTTGCTAGGGATTGCGCAATCCTCAGGGATGTTACAGACTCACAAGATTTAAAACAGAGACATTTTACACAGTGCTTTGTGGTGCCTGCTGAGTGGTTTCCTGGTGCATCAATTCACCACACTAATCAACTGATGGCAGTAAACAAGAGTCATTTAATTACTATTAAAGACTGCTTTCCTCCTCTGGATATGAATGACTAACTTCCAGTGCTTTACAAAGAGGTGCTAGTCTGAACCTAGGATCTAATTCTGTGTAGTTTGGTTTTACTCTATTGCTTAGAGTAAAAGTTTCACTGTTAGTCCAAGGACCTAGATAATGTTTTCAGGTGTCTGTTTATGGCTCCAGCAAAACTTCTTTATCAAAATGCTCTATCAGCATCCTCATGGCCTTATGCCCCAAATGCAGATGTTTTCACAGACTGGAATACCCTCAGCATACTGGAAGGTCAGCATCAAAAAAGAAAACTACTGCCTTCCACATGCAGCCTGGACAAGGCTACACATGGGAAGATTGCTGCTGCTGATCGTCTAAATCGAGGTCTGCACAGAGGTAACACACCAGAGCACTGCACATGTTGCTCAGTTTTCCTCTTCTAAAATTTTGCTGTGCTTGTGGAGGTCACTGTAAACTCTTAAACACTGTGGTTGACGTGCAAATGTGGAGCCAGAGTCTGCCCACACCATGACAAACAGCAAACCAAACAGATGTAGCAGCATGGCTTGCGCTTCTCCCTGCAAGTGGCCTAGCAAAGATCCTCCTTCTCTTGGTCTCATGGTCCAACCTGCATTTATCTAATAATTTATAGCAAAGCTTGGGCTAACATTCTCCAATTAACTGAATTCATTCCTCAGACTCATGAATTTAGGCAAAAAAAATAAAATTTAAAAGCCAATCTAGTTGGTGAGATATAAATTCCACCTTGCAACCACTGCAGTAAGAGTTTGCACTCTCGGAAATTCGTGGGAGATTATTCAACATTAGAAATTAAAATGTTGGAGAGCTCATTATACTTTTAAGATTACCATCCGTATTGGATTTCATGACTGGTACAACCCCAAGAGCTCTGAAACTGTATCTTTACCATGATTAGTTTGTCAGGCTCAGAAACACACATTTTGCTCCTCACCACTGGTAGTAGCCTAGTCCTAGCCTGGTCTCCAAAGCCTGGATTCACCTGATCTAATTTTAGATTCTCAGATGAGATAACTAGTGTGTGCCTGTAGTCAAGTACATACAGTATCCCTATGGCTAGTGACAGGTTACAGGTTTTTAATAACTGCAAGGACCCAGAATGAGGTTTTTCTGACTCTTCCTGTCTGCTCTTGCCTTTACCGGGGAAAGGTTTGTTCCAGTTTACATAGTTGAAACTGCAGTTGCCTAATGTCCAGGTGGACATCACCTAATTTATTTTAGCCCTTCTTAGCTTTGCATAATTTCATGCTACAGCACCTATTGCTGTTTCAATGTTGATGTATGTCCCGTAAATAATAGATATTGGTTACAGGTGGCTATCCTGGTAGTGAGTCTGAGTAGAATAAAGCATCTATGGTTTCAGAATAACAGTGTGGAGTTAATGAGTGAAAGATAACTTAAAAGAAAGAATTTTTGTAAATATTCTACCAAAGATATTTGGAGACCGATTTATAACAGCACTGAGTGCTGATGTGTTGGTTTGAAAACAAACCAGGGGGAGATCACAAGTCAGGATTTAAATTAATGGGAAAATAAAATTAGAAACAAATGAAATAATATAAGGAAAAGCACTGACAAAGTCAGATACAACCTGACACCCTGTTAGAGTGGTGGTAGCAGTCCAGATGAAGTAGCTCAGTTGGAGTGATGATCCTCTGGAAGGTCTCCAGCTGAAGGTCCAGTGGAAGCTTTGTCCACTGGTAACCCAGTAGACAGGGCTGAGCTAGGTAGTTCTGAGGGCAGGTTATATCCAGGTGGGAATGCTTGGCTCCTCCCTCCTGGGTGGAGCATCTCACAATGGGATGAGGTAAGTCCATGAGTCATGTGGGGGTTTCTTGAGGGCCCATTGTCTGTTATCAGGGGTGGGTCATTAGCAGGTGATAACAGCTAATGGCCCACAGCTGGTGGTAATAGAATACTTAAATACATCTGTATTGTAACCTAGGACAGCTGACAACTGAAAGCAAAGTATACTTGACCTATGTTGTATATATACAAAGTACTATAGCAATGCTAAGTATTCTGACATTAAGGCTGCAAGGGCCATGTTTTAAAATATATTTAGGCACCAAAAATCATGCCTATAGGGATTTTCTGAGAAGACATGAGAAATTAGATCCCTAACACCCGTGAGTCAGGGTTAGCACATCGTTAGGCTAATCATATCCTCAAACTAATTTGCTTACCTGCACTTGTAAGGTTTCAGAAAAATCTGTCTCCAAGTATGTAAAATATGGCAGCTTGAATTTATATTTTTGACAGGGCCGTCAGGAAAGGCTTTGAAGCATTCAGAAA
The DNA here is from genome assembly GCA_013399875.1 of Gymnorhina tibicen. Classification (NCBI taxonomy): domain Eukaryota; kingdom Metazoa; phylum Chordata; class Aves; order Passeriformes; family Artamidae; genus Gymnorhina; species Gymnorhina tibicen. The sequence goes on from VXAZ01000546.1 coordinate 371,943, forward strand.
AACAGTGGAAAGCTATTGAAACATCTTAGCACCTGATCATGGGCAGCTTTACCCCAGAGTATAATGCATAACACAGACAAAACACAGCTGAAGCTATAGCTAGTCAGGAAAATCAAGCCTGTGAAGAGGATTTCAAGGGACAGGATCTGTGTTTTACTTCTTATTTTATTTTTTAAGAACCTGTGAGTACAACTTAAAAAAATTATGAAAAAATGTACCAATATCCTTAAGAAATTCTTCCAAATATCACCCAATTTTCTCAGCCAGAGTGACTTCAACACCTTGAGAAACTTCTTGTCAGGTTTACTATCCTGATTCACAGCCTACTTAGGTGTATCAAACAGAAGTTTAAAGGAAACTTGATCACACTTCATAAGAACCCAGAGGAAAGATTTCGGATATTTGGGACACTTTAATCTGAGAGATAACAGCATAAAAAATTCAGTTTCTGGGAAAGTTGAAGACAGAAAAGTAAAAATTAGGAAGAAGGGACAGATTTTAGGAAAAACAGCAATTAATCATTGTTGCAGCTTGCCAAGGTAAGTGGCAAATTTATCATAACTGAGTCTTTAATTCAAGATTGAATGACTTTCCAAAGGATGGGAAGCAAACAATAAATTTTGGGGCTAGATAGAAAAAAGGAAAAAAACTTCCTGAGGGAGAATATTTTCTGTCCTGTGACATGCACACATCCAGGCTAAGTCTGTGTCATTCCTTGGCTTAAAATGAGTGTATCTATACTTGGCTGCTTTTCATGATGAGCAAGAGATGGACACATACCACAGGATGTACAGCATGCATTCACTGAACTTAGCATGGAGCACTCATCTTTTGGCAGTACAGTGTGCCTTTTTTTTTCTTCTTGAAAAATTAATTACAGTTAATTATTATGAATCATATCAGCACTGCTTCTTAATATGTATAAACTAAAATGCTGTCCCACACTTCTGTTCTATCATGAATTGAACAAAAAACAGATCAAAGATGAAGGAAAACTACTATATAGTGTGAAAATTATTTACATTCAAGAATGTACAATGACATTTCTGGTTTTTGCTTCTCCTGTCATTTGCTTGCATTTGCTTTCAATGTCATTATTTCCAAATATATGAAAGTTTTAGATATTCCAGAGACTATATTCCTTATCAAGGGTAATATAAATAAGAACAGATTTTATAGCAAACTTTTTTCCCCAGAATTAGACATAAATATCTAAGTAAAAGAATGAGCCATTAATTTTGAAGGGATTGTATCATTTTGTATCAACCATAAATTTACATCTGAACTGTATGTTGTTAAAATTCAATGAAGCTTAAAAGATAATTAGGAAACCTTGACAGAGAACTAGTCACTCTATATTGGACACTCCCTCTGGGACATTTTAGTCAATTAAGAGTGGTCACAATTGAGATGGTAGCAACTGAAAAAAGGGGAAGAGAAATTTCTTGTGCAAGCCAGTTTGAAACTCTTGTGTTTCAAAAATTCACATATCCATTGCCTTTTCCCAGAATAAAATTTCCAAGGGGGGATTTAGAGTTAATATATTTTCAGTCAGTGGCATCTAGACTCTGATTTGTAACATGTTATTCAGTTAGGCATTTAGAAAGAACATGACAGGACCTAATCTTGACACTGGTTTTTTGTGCTGTAAATAGTCCTCTTACATTCACATGACTCAGTTTCATCAGACACATTATTTATATATTCAATATTATTCAAATAAAGGGGAGGAAATAAACTGGAGATGGGATAGGAGTAATGCTTCTTTTCCAAATCCCTCAGTTACTTTTGCAAGAGAGATTTCCTTTCTCCACAGACCTTGCCTCTCTTACATCCCTAGATTATCACAACTACAACAGTAATTATGTAAATTAATATTTTTTATTTTAATGTTCTGACTCATCTTCTGGTTTGAGGTTTATTAGTATATTCTAGGTCTTTGGAAAGTGTTTCCTCAGGAGACTGAATTAAACTGGAATATTGACATCCAGTGTGACTGATTGTGTTTGGAACGCACCAATGGAGTTCTGGAGTTTGTCATTGTTCAAAATATATTAATTACTGCATGGCTTTTATTGAAGTGGATCTTGGTGGAAAAAATTTTAATCACTGTCCAACTTGTTCCTCAATCTTATGCACTCAAAAAAAAGCGGAAACTTTTCCAAGTGTACTTTCTTGTAAGACAGAGCTTTTAGCTGTTAAATTTATTTATAACTATTGTTTCTCTAATGATTCATAAAGTACACAGGTGATTTTAGGTACTTAACTTCAACCAACATAATCAACGCAAAATATTGTCCTACTTTCTCTGCAAATTTGAAAACAATATTCGAACATTAACTTACCGTTAGCTGTCATGCAAACCTTCGACTGTATGCATACTTGAAGTGGAGGTTTCCTAATCTCCAAGAGTTCTTTTCCACCACATCTCCTGCATCTCCTGTGGTCAGCACAAAGGCAGCCTTTCAAATCCCTCTGTAGGCTACTAACTCTGGCTTGTCTACGTACACAAACTTTTCACAGCTTCTTCTTACTCCATTACATATTTTTCCAACATCAAAGGAATCTGATGCTTTGCATATCTCCCAACTGTCTAGCCCACGTGATCACAGGATTTGGAACTGATGCATTGTTGTTACTAGCTACTGGTTGGAACCATACTGGTGGACCATGGCTCTATTGTCCTACATACCATAAAATGTGAGAACAAAAAGATGCTTTGTGACTCCAAACACCTTATGGTCCTTCCAGACAAATGAGAGATGCCAGGAACCTAAGAGAACCGTGCAAAAGAAAGAGTCAGATCTATAATTAATCATTAGCAGTTGTAACTGATACTGAAGAAAACCTCTCAGAGAACAGAGGATTAACTCTCACATGGGCAAAAAGACTTTTAAAGTTTAATATGTCCCTTCAAGGACACTGTAAATTGAATCACTGTGGAGTTAAATGCTTTTACTTCTCTCCATTAGTTTGGTCACATACATACAGAACAGCCTGTTCTAGTGGAAAATGTCCCTGCCGAGCACAGGGAGGGTTGCAACTGATCTGTAAGGTCTCTGCCAACCCAAACCATTCTATAAGTGACTTTACGTTTCAAACAGAAAACATGTCCATTTTTCTCACTGTAGGCTCTGCCCAGCCAGACTGGGCTCTCACACAAAAAACCTGTATTTCTCTTCCCCTCAGTGTTAGCAGTAAAAATGGCCAGACCAGCTGGGTCCTTATTTTCTCCCAGTAATGCACTCAATAACAGTTTCTGTGTTCTGCTGCCTGTACCAACTTGAAATTCAACTATGCCTACGTTGCAGATTTCTGTGGGCATAGCCCTGTGATCCACTGATATGAAAATCTCTTACAGAAGCTTCTGTCATAAGCATACTTGCATTTAAAAAAGAAAAGCTAAACAAAACAACTCACAAAAAAACAGAGCTTTTAGCTGTTAAATTTGTTCAGCTGCTTAGCTTGTTTAATTCAGAGGTAATCAAATAAAGTATGCAATACATAACTTTCACAAGAGAAGCTGCATCCTTGTATAGAAAGAGTTACTGCTAAGGCACACTACTGTAGAAACAACTTTAAATCATTCCTAGTGAAGACATGGCCCTTAGTAAACAATTCTATTGATGATCCACAGAACAGACCAGAGTTTGCAGCATAGTTGTATTGACTTTGGGCAATTTTCGAAGAAATTGGTAGATTCTTTGTTTCCAAAATCACCAGATTTAATACTGAACTGATATAGAAAAAAATTTGTTGAAGTTTTTGTGCTCCCTTTTTCCTGCATTAAGCTTCATTTTAGTGTACCACTACTGAAAAAAAAAAAATATATATATATATGAAGTATCAACAATATAATACTGGTGCACAAGATAAGAGTCAAGGCAGGAAAAAGGCAGGAGAAATCTATAACTAGATTTTTCTCAGTGCATCCATCTTCATTTATCCAAGAGGCCAAAGTCATTATTATTTACTCAAGAATCTCCTTGGAGAGTAGAACTGTAAAGATTTACTGCATATTATGAGAATCTGTAAGTATATTGAAGTTCCCTAGTTCAATTATTTGTCTCTTTTACATATGATTAAAATGGGAAGAAAGTTATACCAGTGTCTATATATTTGGTTTCTGATTGTATCTTCCCTCTCCTAAGTTGTTCCTGCAATGGAAAAGGGGTAACTGTATTTCATTTCTTCTCTCACACTTTTTTCACCAGCTTGCCTGTAAAGTTCTTTGTGGTTGTAAGAGAAGATGATCAAATTTGTTAAGAAATTCATAACGGAAAGTCTTAACTAGAGAAGTTGTTTTTTTCACAGCCATCCTTTGAGCTCAGTGGAGCTTGAGACTTAGATGCAACAAAGTGTCTTTAAAGACAGTGGTACCCCAGACCAGTCTGGATTCAAGAATGAAGTCCTTGATTTGTCTTGGCCTGTTAGAGCAAAACACTTTTTCAGGATCAGTCCTATGAGTCATAGTGCAAAGGCATTTAATTTTAAATTTTAAATCTGATTATCCTGTCTAATATGAAACTGATGTTTAGCCAACAGCCTTACTTAACAAAAATGGTACTATGCACATACACAAAAAAAAAATCTCAAATCAAGCCCAAACCCAAACCTCAAAGCACTCAATCTTTGCTTATCCTTGATAAAACATACAAGGCAAACAAAATCTTCTGTGCATTAAAAAAAGCTATCTACTTTTACACACAGAAAATATTTTAATAAGTGATTTATTTTATTTTCTCTAAAATAAAGACATTAGCAGACAGTATAAATGTGCCCCAAAAGAGAGACTTAACCACTCAGATATCAGTGTGTTCAACCTGTTGCAAGGCAAAAATTGAAAGCAGACAGGTCTCTCTCAGATTCAAATATTAACAAGGTTTTGTGTTATTTTTTAAACTTAATCAAACCCAAAGCCTCAACCTGCATTCAGTTCTTGCTGTACAATACAGGTCTTGTCCAGGTCTAGAATCCTACTCCTTGTCCACAGCTTTGCAAACAGCATCAAGTCCCGGCGCTCATCAAGGTCATTAAGGCTGATTGCACAGCTCCAGGTACTGGCATTAGGCAATCCAGCTGCAGAAACGGGGCCAAGTCTAAGGCAAGCCATAACTAATGAATGTCAAGAACAGCAAGCCAAGGGATGATAGATTTTTAAATGATGCACTTAACCCCCAAGCCAGCAATCAATTACAAATAGTTAAATGCACACGGGTCTCCCACAAGCACGGGTTCTGGGTCCTTTAAAATGAATGTGGACAAAAGAGGAGTCTATCCTTGCAAACACTGATGGGACTAACTTTATGGAAACAACATCACTGGAAGAGCACACATTTAGGTACAGCATGTAAGATTTTAGTAGGCTCTTAAATGTTCTTACTTTAAAAACATCTCACATAAATAAATATTCAGATCACGTGAGATAAAAAACAAATATTTTTCTATTTTTACATTATTTAATAAATATCTGCTTTTGCATTGGAGAACTGATTGAGAATGGAATTATTTCTTTTGTTTTATTTTTGTAATATTGTTCTGTTTCTTTTGACAGTGTCATGTTTTTCTACTTTTAAAATATCTATTCATATCCACATTTTCCCTTATGTGGATAAAACCTGTTACTGTGCTCTCAGAAAATATTTTGGAACCTTCAGAAGACAGCATAAACGTATTTCCAGTCTAAGGTGGCAAGCTCAGCAGCCATCATTTGCAAAGGCAATTTATATAGCAACAGTATAGTCACAAAGTTCTTACGCTTTATCTTCAGTGAGAAAAAAATGTTTACTGCAATTACAAAGGTTTTATAGAAGAGGTGAAACCTTGTTTCTAAGAATAAACTAGTTCACTACAATGACTTTGAAATGTAAAGGTTAATATTTGTATTCTTCATATGCAAAATTCTGCTGTAATTTAAAAATAGATAAATCCTTGTACATAAACATAAATCCTTGCACAAATATATAAAGACCATGCAAGAATTTGAAGAAAGCCCTGTAATATCCTGAAGAACTGACCAATTTTCAACAAAATAATTTTGGTGAAAAAAAATTCTGTGGGCATATATGAGCTTGCTTTAATGCAAACTAAATTTGCAGTCAAAGATAGGAGAGCTAAAGCCATTCATCTGAGAAAAGACAGGACCTCAACGGTTCGTTTCCTATTCTGAATCTCAGTGAAAAAAATGTTTACACTCAGTCTCTCATCTCTCAGGAATGACTCTAACTACCAGTCTACTGTTACATTGTCCCTACTGAAGTCATTCATCAGGAACTAGAGAACAAGAGAGGAACAAAAAATAAATTAACTATATTAAAAACTACATGAAATATACTAAACTCCTATACTAACTATGTTAAAAAAATATAAGCCAATTTCTTTGCCACTCATGCTAGATAAACTGATGCCATTATGTATACAGAGCCAAATCTTTCCCACTGCCCAATTTCCCTTCTCTAACTACTTCAATTTCTCTTAATAGCCTAGATCCTGTGCTGGAGAAAGCAAAGAGGAGGGGTGGAGGGACAAACACAGGCAAAATAGCAAAAATCTGCAAGTTAAAGGGGTGCTTAGATCTAATCCCAGGACTGAGACCAGAGAATTAAAAAACACTGAAAGATTAATTTGAGTTTCTTTGCAGGCAGCATTGGCTCAAAATGAAACATTAAGTTATTCTCCTACTGGCTTTAGCGATGCCCAGTACTAGACCTGTAATTTCCCTCATCTTTCTTATTGTATTTGGTAGCTTGGTTGATCCTACAGAGCCATAAGACATCTTCTAGCCAGGGGCTGTAACCTGCCTTCTAGTATATTTTTACCAATAGCTGCAGGGAAACAGAGACAGGTCCCTGACCTTCTCTCAATAATCTTATGAAAAAGATGCATATTTTAGTACCTTTTCCTGTTCCCTGGGAGTAATTTTTCTTGTTCCCAGGGAGTTCTTACTAGAATAGCTGCACTCAGAAATACCTTCACACCAACAGCAAGCTCTCAGGGGTTTGAACTAATTCCCATCATGGTTATAGAAATATTTGTATTGTCTACTGTGAATTTTGGGTCAGGCCTCTCTTTCTGAATAAACCTGTTAGAAGACCAGACCTACTCTCTAATTGACTACAGCCCTTACAGCAAATCAGCAGTTTGTGGAGATACGTGGAAATCTACCCACTCTCTCTCTTTCCTGGCTTCACAAGTGGGAGCTGTTGATACCTGCATGGCTCCTGGTACAAGGCAGAGCAGAAGAGCACAGTAAGTTAATCTGCAAGCCATTCAGAAACGTCTAGGACAGAGGCAGTGACACCAGGGAATCCTATATCTGCACTGAACATCTAGTAAATTGTTTACTTGGAGGGCTGATGAGAAATGTGCAAATGAACCTCTGAAGCAACTACTTGTCAGGTAAGGATACTAATGTGCTCTAATAAAAAGCAGTATGTTCTCATCATTGCCGTATCTTTTCCCCAAACGTACTTGCAGCACGTTTATGTAATGCAGGGAGAGTTCAGGGCAAGGATAAAGAGTTGATAGCCAGCTTTTGGCGTGCTTGTTTATTTGACTCGCTTGATTCATAGGTCTCCTCTTTACACAATGTACTCTGAGCTGCTTTTTCTTTTATTTTTAATGTTCAGTTATTACTCTTGATCCTAAGTAAACATCCAAGAAATCCTCTAGGTTTCATGACCAGGTTTGAAAGACTGCTTTTAAGAACTAATCCAGTATATGGTTTGTTTCTCATGCAGTCAATGATTATGATATTCTATGTTTTCCTCTTATTTACCCCTTTTTTCCCTACCACAGACCCGTTTTGTTTCCTCCTTCCGTGTGGGGGAAAAAAGAAAAAAAAAAAAAAAAAGAAGAAGAAGAAAGGAAGAGCAGGATAGGAAATCTCTAGCAGTGCTTTATCTTTAGGGGTTGTGGGGGGAGTGAGGCAAAGGGGCTGGAGACCTCCTTCCCTTCAGAGGAGCAGGTCGCCCTTCCCGGGGGCAGGGAGCGGGGAAGAGGAAAGGCGAAATCGTGTGAATGCGCAGCGGGGGCAGCATCACTCCTGCCGTGGCCCCGGGGAGCTCCGGGGACACCCTGCGGCAGAGGGCGCGGGGAGGGGACCGCGGGGGGACGGCGGCTCCGCGGCCGGGGGAGCTGAGGGGCTGAGGAATGGCGGGATGGATGGATGAGGGATGAAAGATAACCGGTGGAGGGATGGAGGGGTAAGGGACGGATGGATGGGAGGATGCGGGATGGATGGATGACGGATGGAGAGAGAAGGCGTAGAAGAATGAGAAAATGAAGGCTGAGGGACGAAGGGGTAGAAGCACCGAAGGACAGAGGGCTGCCAGAGCGAGCGCCCGAGCTTCCCAGCTGCTCTCCCT